>JAGFPH010012160.1:21255-31452 GCA_018207615.1 Philaenus spumarius | reverse complement strand
TGAAAATGTGGTTAGGTTAGTTTAAAAACAATATAAATAACAACTACTTAAGAAAACTACTAACATTGTTTTAGCGAATTTTCATAGGAAAGATGAGCTATTGAAGTGACTCTTATGGTGAGGCCTATGGTCGGGAGTAGTAAATGATCACCGATCATGGTCCCCAGGACACATTTTTTGTCATTAAAAAATTTATATCCTTATATATAATTCTGTAAGCAAAATTTTAGATTCAAAATTGTGGGAATTTGGTAAATCGGAGGATGATGGGAGAGGTGTCAAATTAAAGGTATCGATTCAAGGAACGAGGGAAAATATAAGTTTTTTCTAAAATTAAAAACTAAGGGGTTTTTCAGATCCCCAAAAAACGAAAAATCCCCATAAGAAATACATGAGAATTTAAAAACATACAACAGCTGTTCTGCAGTTTACATTAAAACATTTGGTATTAAATAAATTAAAAACATAAAACAGCTGTTCTGTAAAATAATATGACAGTTAAAGTAAATAATATTTTTAAATAAAATCTGCTACTTATTAACCTATAAAAGATACACGTTGACACACACATAGATAAACCTTATAAGTGTGGTTTTTGGAAGGTTGTATGGCTGTCCTTTAACTCTTCATACATTTATACTAATATCATAAAGAGGTAAAGTTTGTTTGTTTGTATGTAGGGGGTAATCTCTGGCACTACTGAAGCGATTGAAAAAATAGTTTTACTGATAAAAAGCTACACTTTATCTGAGTAACTTAGGCTATAATTCATTTCGACAAAAACCTTTTTTTATTTAAATATTTGTAAATTTAGTCGGAAAAAACTCTTAGGTTATTCCTAGAATGATAAACCAACACATTTATTTACATTTATTACCATAACAATAAATTGAATAAAAGAACAGACAATATATTATAGCTGTCTGTTCCAATATTTCCATTAACAGCTGATTTCAAAATTTGAAGCAATTATTTTTGTATTTCTAGATTTTAAATTAGGGTTTTAAAGTGTAGACCTGTGCCAATCTGGTTCTTTTAACCATTATTCTGCCCTGCCAAGCCAGAAAGCAGTAACTGCAAAATATGAAAATGGTGGAAATCGAGAATCTTAAGTTTTTGTTCGTTTATTTTGTATGAGATAAAGCTGTTATATTTTTTTTATATATAACTTACTAATCCAGGTAATTAGATTATAAATCTGTATTTATTTTACCTAGTTTACACATATTTTGTATTTTTATTTTCAGTTACTGCTGTTATTACCTATCTTTGCCAAGCCAAAAAGCAGTAACTGCTCTGTTACGTCTTTTTGTCTTAGTAAAAAAGCATGAAATAGGTACGATATTATATCAAAATGCTGTAACTACTGTTTTAATGAGACAAAATTGGATAGAATCAGGGTTGCTAGGTAATAATCAAGGTTTATTTTTATTTAAACAATTAATTAGGGTCTACCCCTAGATTAAACAACGGTTTAAAAATATTTAAGCTAAAAAGTATTACAGTTAAAAACTACCTCTTATTAGGTTCTTTGAGTAAGATCATTTTGACCTTCTGCAAATCCTTAAAATATTGCCTAATACAAAGTAGGCCTATTATATAAAACTAAGTATAAATGACACTTAAGCTTGTACATATTGGTTAATCCACATCCACTTCAGTTGTTAAATCTCTCTTTTCACTGACTGAAATATTTTTCCAAAATGAGTGCCTATTTCTGGCATCAAAGGCAGAAGTTTGTTGATCATTTCAGTTTTTTTTACTTGTTTACACCTCTTAATGAGGTTCTTGTGGGAGGCTTGGGAACTTTATTTTTCTTCACATATGAAGCCTTAAAAAAACTCAGTTTTGTGGATTTGTCCGATTCGAAGGATGTTTTATATTCCATGTTCAGAAATCCTCTTTTAGAAGTTGCCTAAACCATATCACTCAAGTAAGGTTTGGTGTGGTGTTACTTATAATGTATGTAGAACTGAAATCAAAGGGATTGAAAAAATCAGAAGAATTTTAAGTTGTGAAACTATTATTTTACAAGAGTTTGCGTTTTGCACAGAATCAACAAAGTCATAAACGTCAAAAACCTTTTGTTTATCTTTAAGTTGTTTAGAAACTTGGTGGTGGAAACTATCAGCTGACATAAATGTATGTCCTGCTTCCAAGTACTTAAGTTCAATTGTATCAGCTTTGATCTCTTCCGAGTTCATTAGCCATACAAAGTAGGAAAAGAATGCCCAATTCTTGTTTTGCCCTGCACAATTGTCCATCCATAGAACAATTGTCTTTGCATCTCTATTCAAAGTAAAACATTTGTGAATGACACTAGTAATGTCTTCTTTTTTCCTACCCGAATATCCTTCATGCCACATTGCTTGGCTATTTGCTATTGGCTTTAGGTGTTTGTTATTAGTGCCCAGAGGAAAAATGACTCATTGAAGACAAGTCGCTTGGTAAATATTACTTGCTTAAACTGTTCTATCATGGGTAACATAAGTACCATTTGTAAGTCCATGGAATATACTATGGTCGTTCCATTATTTATCATATTACACTTTCCCCTTTGTCTATTTTATCTGTATAACTTTTTTATGAAGTTAGGGCATCTGTATATTTCTTCTTGTGTTTCAGCCAAAGTTGGCAATCATCGCATGAAGGATCTGGTTCTTTCCAGTGGTCAGAATTGTGGAGTTTTGTGGGTTTTACATTTCTCACATTATTCGTGCACTAATTTCGTAAACGATATATTCATTTATGATGCTGTTGTGGGGTTTTCAGGTGATCGTTTCTCATTATTACACTTATTGGGTACACTTAAATGTTGTAAATAAGCAGGACGTGAAAATCTTTGTTTACATTAAAGGCAAATGAAGACCATTTTAAGTAAATCTCATTGATGGTATATAACTTAGAACGAACCAAATCTTTTAAAACACTCTCTTCAACACCAAAACAAAGAGAAATGTAAAAGTAACAGGTTTCCACGTCAAAACAAATCGGCTGGTAATGAAGAAGAACAATGTTTATCAACATTGAATAGTAAATAATTGGTTCCTTTTATTTAAAATACTATATGTTATGAACAATAAACACAATCTACTCTCACTCTCTTTTATTTAACTAAGCTCGATATTAACACAAAGTGCAGTAAGTACAAATATTGAGTAAAATTACTAAGTGAAAAAGCAGTAACTGACATGTACATTGTTAAGTACAGAAAGCGCCTATTCAAATTACCGCGCTCCCCACCACACAAATGCTCTTCCCATGATTTTCAAGTCAATACATAGATTCTTAGAGATTCAGTCAACCGTCAAAATAAAATTTCGCTTATCTTGATCTGCCAGCCACGTGACCTATGATTTTACTATTTGATTGGTCACAATTATAATTAGCTACTCTTGTGCGGAAATGCTAAGAAGCCACGCGGGCCTGTTTGCCGATCCAAGTCCAACGGAAAGGATATGTTCAAATCGGATACCCGTGCGCGTAACTAAGATCTCTCTCTCTCTCTCTGTCTCTCGCTCTCGCTCAATTTAACTAAAAAAAAACCTCTCAATAATTAATTAATATGTATAGCTTACAAACTGATAATTCATAAACTCTATTGTTTCGCGAAGTGCGCGTTGTGTCTATCACAAAGAAGTGATTTTATTTTCTTTAAGTTATTATTTTATGTTAGCCCTTTTCTTGTGTACATATGAACCAATAAATAGTGATTTATATATAAGTGAACTGTGTTGTATAAGCTAGCTAGCTCGCCGAAATTGCATAGAGTCCACCACGTTTCCTAGTGGATTCATTTTGCGTGGACATCCGAAAGAGACGCCATTTTTAGTGGTCACAGGACGAACTTGTTTCAAGGTATTGTAACAGCATTATAATATGGATCACTTACTATAGATTGGTTTAATTATATGTACACAATTTTGTATAAATATTTTATTAGTTTTATATTTCAAAACTAATTGGTCCCTCGACAAAGGGAATAAGTATAAATTTATTCTCTAATTATCAAACATACATAGACAGAAAGCAGTAACTACAGTGTAGATACTGCTTTCTTGCTTAGTGCACGTTAGTTGCTGCCTTTTGCCTATGTAACTGATGAATATTGGTGTAGATACTGCAACATGATACCTCTGTATCTCATAAACGGTTGAAGATACGACTTTTTGGGTTGGTTTTTTGAATTCCTCAGGGTCAAAAACATAGGAATACATGTATAACTCAAAATGTGAAAATTTGTCAGTTACTGCCTTCTGGCTTACCAGGGCAGTATTATAACTGCTGTTATGAAATATAAGAAATCATTTGATTTGAACATTTATCATTATTTATTATCTTAATTTTGAGGTTATTATTATTAATCATTTAACTTTATTATAAATAGAACATAACATTTGTGTTTAGAAGGTTCCATTGGGGGTTGGCGTGCGGAGCACGCAGGTGTCTCCCCTAGTATATGTATAAATGTGTCTGCACTCTACTGGCCGAATTTTAATTAAGTCGATTTGGTCCAAATTTGGTATGTTGGTAGTCGCTCGGACGAATTCGTTTGTCAAAAAAATCAAACAAACAAAGTACGTTTTTCGACTGAAAGTAACTGTTTTTTTTTTGGATTTGCAGTACGAGAATGAAAAGTTTATGGGTTTTAACTAAAAAACTAAATGTGTTTTGATATTATTCTGCACATTTTGTTTTGTTTTACAAGAGCTTATAGCTCGCTTGTTTCCCCCAAAATCGATCAAAATGTAAAATACCATAAAAGAAGGGAAGCAGTCCCTAATCCGAGGCCGAAAGAACAAGGCTTAAAATCGGTGCTAGCGGAACGAAGGAGCGCGTGAGTCGTAGCTGGAGGCTTTGGTGCAATCAAATTCTCCTAATACTTTCGTACCTAATATGTTTCGTACACGCAAACAGCTATTAACCGCCTTCGTGAGTAGATCATTTCCAATATAGTTGGTTGAAACCCCAATACATATAAACTGAATTTAGGAAATTCACTCAACTCAAGTCAGCGGTTCATCTGTGTCGTCGAGTTATCCTTATATATAATTCTGTAAGTGAAATTTTAGATTCAAAATTGTGGGAATTTGGTAAATCGGAGGATAATGGGAGAGGTATCAAATTAAAGGTATCGATTCAAGGAACGAGGGAAAAATATAAGTTTTTTCTCAAATTAAAAACTAAAGGGTTTTTGAGGTCTCCGAAAAACGAAAAATCCCCATAAGAAATACACGAGACTTAAAAAACGTCTGCTTTGTTTACATTAAAACATTTGGTATTAAATAAATAAATTAAAAACATAAAACAGCTGTTCTGCAGTTTACATTAAAACATTTGGTGTTAAATAAATAATATAACAGTTAATGTAAATTATATTTTTTAATAAAATCTGCAACTTATTAACCTATAAAAGTTACACATTGACACACACATAGAAGAGAAACCTTATATGTGTGATTTTTGGAAGGTTGTATGGCTGTTCTATTAACTTTGCATACATTTATACTAATATTATAAAGATTTAAAGTTTGTTTGTTTGTTTGTATGTAGGGGATAATCTCTGTCACTACTGAACCGATTGAAAAAAATATTTTTACCAATAAAAAACTACACTTTCCCTGAGTAATATAGGCTATAATTCATTTCGATAAAAAACCTTTTTTTATTTCAATATTTATAAATTTATTCGGGAAAAATTCTTAGATTAGGCCTAGAATGATAAACCAACACATGCATTTACATTTATTACCATAGCAATAAATTGAATAAAAGAGCAGATAATATGGCTGTTTGTTACAATATTTCCATTAACAACCGATTTAAAAATTTGAAGCAATTATTTTTGTATGTCTAGCTTTTAGGTTAGGGTTTTAAAGTGTAGACCTGAGCCTTGCTGGTTCTTTTAACCTTTATTATAACTGCTATTATCAAATATAAGAAATAATTTGATTTGGACATTTGTCATAGATTTGAGGTTATTTTTAATCGTACAACTTTATTATAAATAAAACATAACATTTGTTTTTGGCAGGTTCCATTGGGGGTTGGCGTGCGGAGCACGCAGGGGTCTCCCCTAGTTATTATAATATTTTGTTTAGAAAGAAATTGAAGATATATACTGAAAGGAAAACCATATTATGGTTGTAAAGTCTCAACAGGTTGCATGGTTAAGAACGAATACCATAGAAATTGTTACATGCAAAATGGAAGAAAGAAGACGGAAAGCCGAAAAAGAAAGGGATGTGCACTGGAAGATGGTGAAGAAAGAAAATATACGCAGTACTTCCAAGTAGTGTAGCGACAAGAAGAGTAAAGTGAGAACGTTTAATATATACAGGGTGTTTGAAAAGTCTGGAAACGGCTTGGTATCTAAAAATGTATTGATTTAGAGAATGACATATTGGATTTGAAAATCGGCATACTGAACACTTAAACATTGCTTGTCGCAGAGTGATTGTGACCACTCTGTTTTAGAATCAGAAGACCGGAGAAATCCCAGAACTATTCAAGCCTAACCGAAGTGCAGTCGCCAATATGCTTTTAAATTGATGAAGCAGTGCGGAAAGAGATATCAAAGCTGGGTATGTACAAAGTCGTGTCACAAAGGAGGGAGTTTTTAGTTGATTGGGTGCTTTTAATGCACGGTCCCAGCGAAGTAAAATATGTTAATACTACTTCAGCGGCGTATCGGCACTATACACTAGAATATAAGAATGGCGTGCAGGATAGTTTGTTAGGTTCGATTTGTAAAGAAAATCAACAGTTACTTTACTTTGTAGTGAACATTTTTTTAAAGTTTTAACTGAACTGTATATAGGGTGTTGAAAAAGTCTGAAAACGGCTTAATATTTCCAAATGTACAAGTCTTATGAGATAGAAATAAATTCTGTTATTCACACACAGCCACAAAGTAAACACTTTTTGGTGAGTTTGAATTTTTCATTACTGAAAATATCTTTTATCCCTTTTAGTAAAACCTCTGAACCGCTGGCGTGAGTTAAAAAATACCTAAACCTAAATAGAAACAAGGTATATTTGATTTCCCTTTCCCTCAGTGTGTATTTCTGCTAAAAGATTCCTTCTTACAAACAACAAAAAAATCTAATTAAAAATGTACAAAGTTTAAGTAAATTTGTATAGCACTACTGGGAAAGTTTTCTCTATTGTTAGTTTCAGTCGGTACTTTATGTTTTGCTTGTACTTTCACGCACACTTCAAACGGTCATATCTCAATAAATTTGATCTCAGAGAAATAAAAGGTAAATACACATTTTAAGTAAAAATAAAGATACATTTCTTTACTCTGACTTTTTTTCTTATCTTCTTTAGTTTTGGAATTAATTCGAAATAAAGACAATTGGGTTAAAAGTAATTTTTGGATTTCAATCAAACTTATTCCTCAAATCCTGGCATTCTAAACCCTTCAAACTTGTAGCAGAAACATATTTCAAAAAGGAAACTATAAATGGATTATGATCTATTTCAAATATTGTGGTAAAGCCGTTGGTTTCATTGCCGACCATTTCTAAAAAAAAACGAGCATCCCACTTTATTTTCATCATAATTTCCTTAGTTTATATACTAGAACCATTTATTTATATAAGCTGATTTTCACAATCTTTTTTTGACTTAATTATATATTTTTAACTTAAATTTTGGTTTTGTTTTCCGGTATTGAACGATGAATGTATCGACTTTAGTTTTCGACGGACTAGAATTTATATAACTCCGTTCGTATTACACCTACAGAAATTCTAAAAGTCTTGTTCTTTTTTATAATCTTCATTTTTGTTTATTACAATTAATTTGATAAAACGTAAAGTTTTCGAGTTATTCGTGAAAACCCATTCCTAAACATGATTTTTTTTAATAATAAAAACCAACATCATGAATAACTCAAAAAGTATTGACTTATAGAAATAACTCTACAAGGAACCTTGTGCTTGGAATCCGCTCCTCTATCGATTCCTGTAGTTATTTTGAATATAATAATTATCACTCCCAGGGTAAAAGCTGCACCGGCACTAAGTCACTTTTGTTCCTTGAGCTTTTGTCTAAGTACAGTTCCGTCAGTCTTTTCCAAATGAATTCTGATCGGAAACCCGTCATTCACTAGATTGATAAAGGAATTGATAAAATTGTGTTCCATATCTGTATTCTATCTGGAATTACATCAATACGAATCGTGTAGGCCGTGTATTTGTATTGGATGTGAAGACGTTGCGTGAATACTGATACGGTGTTGTGGTACTGGCTGGCAAGTTGGATGCCTGTATGTCCTTACTTTATTACTGTTTATTTTGTATTCACCTATTTTAAACACTATGCTAGCATACTATCATTATAAATGTAATAGGTATAAGAAAGAGAAAATTAAAAGTGAATACCACTTCGTGGGACATCGTGGATCGAGATAAGAGCTGTCTAGTACTCTCTAACGCCCAACACTATTGTACATTAAATAAATAATAAAACAATCAAACGACAATATTTGGAAACAATAATAGTTCAAAAAAATTAAATGAAAATCAAACAATAAAATAAAATTTACATTTTATAATACAAATGCTTGATTATACAAAATTATATATACATTTAAACACACACACAAACACACCCCTACACATTACATTTGATTCGTTCAACACAAAGGTAAGCAATAGTATTACCAAAACACTAAAATAGAGAGATAACAAATTACTTTATTTTTTTGGGTCGAGGTTAGGACTATTTAGTCCTCTCTTTCACATAACCCAAATACAAAATAAATAACATTTAGAAAAACCTTTTAAAAATACAAAAAAAAAGAAAGCAGTTGTGGTACTGCCGGCAGAAGTTAAACTGTCTTGAGTATAAATCGTTGGTTATATTGGTTTAATCCAAAATGTTGTCATTATTTTTATATTGACAAATTTAAAATTTAAATCTATAGATTTAATTGCTTCTGGAAGTAAGTTCAACAAGCGACATGCAATTGTACCAAAAGTGTCAGTTAGAACTTTGTCGAACTAATGCCACAATATGTCATATCTCCAATTTTAGTCAATCAAATTAATCAAAGTTTTCAAGTTGGCTTCAACATCTTCTGAATGTAGGTCGAGAATGGCATGCGGACACAGGCAAAGATTTACTATACATGACGCTTCTATATAGCGGTATAACAAGCAAAATGGAACCTCTTCTCGTGCTCTTTGAACTGATATCGAAGGTGAAAACAAACTTTTCAGAAAAATAAGTAGGCCTCGAGTCCGTAGGACCGGATGCAGAATAATGAAAATATGACAAGATCTCAGATCATTAAGTTTTAAGATAATAAGTTCTTTATAATAAGGAGTTACAAGGACATCAAGAAACTAAAAAAAAAATTAACTGGGTGTGCTTAAGACCACACGTTGGAAGTGATAACTTCTATGACTACGGGGATTTTTAACTCGGTAAATGTGTACAATTATAAGGATTATAAAACTGTAGGCCTATTTGTTCAAATTGTTTATTTATATCCGTTATTATATATTTAAAGAAAGGTAAAAATATTATCTTTTAGTTACCTTTTATTTCATATTGATAGATCAAATGATTTAGAAGTTGTTAATATTACAGTAAAGAAATTAATAATCAAATATGTTACACAAAGATGTACGAATGTTTGCGAAGTTAAACAGTAGGTATCCTTCTTTAAATTTGTATAAACGAATATATTGATGATCAAAGATTAGTTTTATATACAGTTTATAACCCCAAAGCAAATCTTATAACGTGTAGAAGCCCATATAACTTATAGTTATAGAAGCCTACATTAGTTGTATAACTAATATATAAGAAAATTAACATCACAAGAAATTTTAATGGTTGAAGTTGTAAACATAACCCCAAAATATAATCTACGCTGGGTTTTGTTTAAGAATTACAGATGATGGGCGAAATCAGCTGTTATATTATATTAACTAATTTTTATGTGTTAATTTGATTGCTATGCTAATAAATGTAAATAATGTATTAATAATATTCCCTCTCCACGATCTGACTTGTGTCTAAACAAAAGCGTGACGCGAGATCTCGCGAGAAATCTGGCGTGATGCGAGATCTCGCGGGAAATCTGGCGTGATGCAAGATCTCACGAGAAATCTGGCGTGACGCGAGATCTCGCGGGAAATCTGGCGTGATGCAAGATCTCGCGAGAAATCTGGCGTGACG
>JAGFPH010012159.1:6344-28523 GCA_018207615.1 Philaenus spumarius | reverse complement strand
CAATCCCAATATGTGGAATGGCGTGCGAAGCACGCAATGCTTTGTGTTATTTAAGATACTCCCAATATGCGGAATGGCGTGCGAACCATTTTGCAGCTATTCAGCACCGTCGTGAATAGACCTATTTCCCAAATTGTTGGTCGAAACCCTAAAATATCGGTCTATAAACTTAATTTTGGAAATTTGCTCAACTCACGTCAGCGGTTCAGCTGCGTGGTCGAATTATTGCTGTCTGCAGTGGTTCAGTATGGGATAAACTTGAATTTTGGTACGTTCTAGGTGAAATAAGGAATTGCTCAAGAAAAATTACAGCAATAAAACTGAGCAAACACGTGTATCGAGGTAAGGAACACGCGCATGCGTTCTCTGTTTTCCTATCTAAACACAGAGTTCATACCTTTTAAAAGTGTACTCTAATAAGAAACCTTTTACATGACGCGTGACACGAAAGTGAAGTTAGTATAGATGGCAAGTGTGGACACTGGCTTAAGGTCGGTTACGTGGGCAGCAAGTGACAGTAGTGCAGTTAGTCTAATCCAGTGTTGACAGCTAAAGTAATTTGTCTAATTTGTGACCCAAATGGCTCTTTCTTACGATGTTAAAGCTAGGTGTGGTTGCCACGCATTATAATTCCACGCTGTAAGGAGTAATTCAAGGATTTTAATTCGTTTGATGTATTTGTTTTGTATTCATGGAATGTATAATGTATATATCACGAAATTATATATAAACAAATAGTACTGAATATATATGAACAGGGTTCCTGACATCGCCAGATGTTAAATAACAGGAACACAATAAAATAGAAACCTCGATGTAAGTAAACCTATAAGGTATCAGGAAATAACCATTAAGATATAAATTTCGTTAATCACATTCTATTAGACTTTCAATATAATCAAGTCATATAAAGGTGAGTGTACGTTCGTCCGTTAGTAAGCAAATAGTTTAGTGCATGCACAAGTAATATTGTCCGATTTATTCGTTAATATAATAAATATAACAGCTGATTTCTCCATCAGCTGTAATATCTTCAACTAAGTGAATGTGTTTGCCATTAATTTCAAAATGTCAAGTTTTATTTGTAGTATGCGTCCAATAAAAACGTAATTTGTTAATTTGGCTTACTTTTAATGCATGCATTGAATCTAGTTGATTTGAAAATTATTGAGTTATTTTTTATTATAATATTATGAAACTGTGAAATTTTGAGAAACATTTAGTTAACATAACTGACATAATTTGTACGTTTGTTTGTTTAGAATGTACTTTAAGATAACAAAGCACAGCGGGACTTCTTATATTTCTTGTAATTCACCTAGCTCAGGAGTCGGTAACACAACATTTTTAAGCGATAAGACTTAAAATTTTATTGAACCTACAAAATTATCCTTATTTGATTAAGTAGGGGATCTGCCCTGCTCGCTTCGCTCACCAACCTCGGCGGCGACCAATGACGAAGCAAATGCAAACCGATTATTTTAAACCAGCCTGTGTAACCTTGAAGATTCAGTAACCTTGGATAGCTCGGGTAAAGTGTTATTAGTAAAATATAAATAGAAAACAACTCAATATACAAACTCTAGAGAACAATTTATATTTAACTAGTGTCTCCACCCCAGCTCGCTTCGTTCGCCAACTCCGGCAGCGACCCATGTAAGCCAATGCAAACAGCCAATTGTATACCCTGATATTTTCACGGAAATGATGATTGATTGGCGACCTATACTTAGTACTTAGGTAAGTCAGAGATGGAAATAGACACGATAAACCCCAATAATTGGAATTGCGGCATGCGTTGTAATTTCACCATTGATATTTAAATATTTAATAATAAATGTTTTAAATTTACCATACATAAATAAATAATCAATAACCAAGAATATTAAAAAAATTATAATATTGCCAACTAAAGGGCACAATATAATATGTAACATTAGATGTTTGACTTATAATCAGTAACCTTTTTGTTTTCTTTTACCAAATTTAATAAAAAATGTTAGTTATGACGAATAATTTACCTGATTCTAAATTTGCCAAATTGTCCGCAAATAAACAAATTTGGTTCATTGCAAGTCTAACACAAAATTGTGTCTTTGATCCAAATCAACTGTTTTATTTAGAATATGTAACAACAGATGTTTGAATTTAATTATATTACAGTAATCATTTTACGTCGATTTGCGTTTCGTCTGCTTTTAGCTTGTAAATGCAACCTAAAAAAGCTGTCGGTTTTGAAGAATAATAAACTTATTATAAATTTTCTAAGTTGGTTGCCATGGTAATGAATGTAAACAGACATGTGTTGTTAAGCTTTTGATCAGCTGTTATAGATCTGGGAGTGAAAAACCGAATCTTCACAATTTTTACGCTTTAAAATAAACATTTTGCTAAATTCTTTCTTAGTTGTGCGTCTATGACATAAGAATATGGCTTTAACAATTTCGTATCTCAAGTAGTTTTGGCTCCACGTTGATTCTATGTTAGTCATTCAGTCATGACAAAACCTCTTATACAGGGTGTCCCCGAACTCTCTGGACCTCTTTTGTGGATATGTTCCTTTGATCGAGATAAACATATTTCACAATATAAACATGTGTCTACGGTGCTTATTTTTTCGTCTGTCTGTCTGCTGTATGTGTTTTTTACAAAATACTTAATATTTTTAAAAGTAGAAAGGATATTAAGCTCAAACTTTGTACAAATATTTGTTACGTAACCTGTTATTACTGTACGAAAAATTAGAACATTATTTAAAATATTTTCAAAATGGCGGCCGTTTATAATTTTTCATGTCAAATATCTCAAAAACCGCTAACTTTAAAAAAATGACAAGAGACAAAAAAGTTAAATTTTTTAATGGCAAACACAGTGTTTTTTTTATTTTGTCTGTAGCTCAAAGGATAACAGAGATATTGGCAAAAAAAAGGAAAAATGTATTTCTTGGTAGTTGTCAACAATACCCAGAACTACTCTAGAATCAAAATATTTTAATGTTATTATGAGGTAAAATAATCAGTTATTTACATAATGCTCCGAGCACTTTCTGAGCTGATTCTACTAGCAAAAAATAATGAAAAAAGTTCATATACATACATTCATAGGTCCGGAAATGCTTCGTCCGGAATGATTATATGAACTTGTTCATTCTTTTTTGCTAGTAGAATCAGCTCAGAAAGTGCTCGGAACATAATGCAAATAACTGATTATTTTAGCTCATAATAATATTAAAATATTTTGTTTCTAGAGTAATTCTGGGTATTGTTGACAACTACCAAGAAATACTATTTCCTTTTTTTTGTCAATAACTCTGTTATCCTTTGAGCTACAGACATAATGAAAAAAACATTGTATTTGTCATTAGAAAAGTTAACTTTTTTGTATCCTATAATGTTTTTGTAAAGTTAGCGGTTTTTGAGATATTTGACATTAAAAATTATAAACGGCTGCCATTTTGAAAATATTTAAAATAATGTTCTAATTTTTCGTACACTGATAAGAGGTTACGCAACAAATAGGTGTACCAAGTTTGAGCTCAATATCCTTTCTACTTTTAAAAGTATTAAGTATTTTGTAAAAAACACATACAGACAGACAGACGAAAAAATAAGCCCCGTAGACCCACGTTTATATTGTGAAATATGTTTGTCTGGATCCCAGGAACATATACACAAAAGGCGTCCAGAGAGTTCGGGGACACCCTGTATATAGATTGTAGATCTGTCAACATGTTAGCTGTCACATTATCTAAAGAAAAATGGACACTAAGATGTTCTAGAAAAATGTATTTAAAAAAAAACTTTTAATCTCTAAAATTTGTATCAAGTGCTTTACTAATTAGTTTTTGATAGGGTAATAAGGAAATTACGCTACCACCGCGTAATTCTTTTTAAAACGCTTTTTTTTTCAAAGTAATAGCAACCATATTTGATGAATACATCACTGGGTACCCTACTTAAAATTCAAAGCAGCGAGTTATTTACTACTTCGACTATCTGTGTTGACATAACATAATTTGGTCTTTACGTCAGGTAATTTATTTGGTCTAGTAATATACTGCAGCCGAACTTAGGCAAATATGTTATGGCCTCTTTTGGATTGTTCTCTAAGAATATTTAATTTGACAACTTGTTTAACAATGATTCTTGTAATCTATGCGAGACCACACCGAAGTCGAGTGATATAGTAGGCCCTAGTCGACTGACTACAATTTCCAATCCACGTCCGCCCTGTTTCGCGACGCGCTAAGGTTAAACATACATAAAGTTATTTAATGCTGTTTAGTTGTGTTTTGATGAGGGCTAGTGTTTTAGTAATCTATCCTATTTTATAAAGAGCAGAACGTTACAAGTCTGTATATAACTATAGAAATTTTGGTAATAGTGCACAAATAGCGCTGGCTAAGCGGTCGAAGATATATCAAAACTACATGCAGTTAATTGGCATGAAAACCAGTTCAAGTCAGCATTTGTGCAAGATATATATATATATATATATATATATATATATATATAGAATGATTTTTTTTAAACTTTCCATCTCTATTATTTAAAAACGTGAAAGAAATGTTCAAAATCTGATCTAGGAATAGTTATTAACGAATCCGTCTCCAGAGCGCCGAGTCTCCATAGCGCCCAGCGGGCTACCTGGCATAATCTGACAGTTTTAACAGCCGAATTGGAATTCACAAGATCAACGAACCGTGGTAATGGCGTGTGCCCAACTGAGCACATTAGATGATCAGCACTGGAATAACGCAAATTTTGCATACATTTCATTGCAGACATGATACGCCTCGAATTCTAGAGTAACATAATGAATTTTATGTAATTTTTATGTAATTTTATCTCGTACTTTTGAGATGCTCGCAGTTAATCTTGAATGAGTATGTAGAGAAATTTTGCATACATTTCATTGCAGACCTAACCTAACTTAACCTAACCAAACCTAATACTCCTAGAATTATAAAGTAACATTGTATTTTTAGTTTAATAAAAATATGGCAAATATTTACTCCTTCACCGATTAAACTCATTGAGCCCGGCATTGAAGATATATTAACCCTCTTCACTTCTGCATATAATTTATGGTCTCGGCGCTATGGAGACTAATTTGCCCTAGGCCCTGTGGAGACTCGGCGCTGTGGAGACGCCACCGTTGTTAACCATCAGGCTGGATCTTAGAAAACCTATTCACAAATCCCAAACACCTCCCCCTGACTCCTCCTACGACCCCTATCGTAAACATTTGTAATGGACACATATGGCTTGGGATACATCAAATTGAAGCCCTTTAAAATCCATGAATTTCTGCGGTAAGAAAATAAAATTCGTTTTGCATTCGAATAAATAAAATAACAAATAAATAAAATGCAAATGAATAGGAAAACCTGTTTTTATTCGTTCTCTACGGTCGGTGAGTTTTGTGAATATTTTTTCCAAGCTCCTAAGAAATTGTTTTTCAACCAACAGTGTTTTTAGGTTATGATTATCGTTCATTATATACAAAAATATGTCATTCGCTCAAAAAACCAGGCCTACTGTGTAATGCATCAGGATCTATAGTACCGCACACCACCACAACCCCTCCCACCCTAATCAATCGTAATTCTAGTGAACATATCAGAATATAAAATACTGTAAACTCTTTCCATTTGTTTCCCCTAATTCAAACTCATAGTATAATATTTTTTGTGTTTTTGTATATTGGGAGCATCTTGGATAAATATATTAAACTAGCTGGCCCGATCCGGCTTTGCACTAATAGACAAATCAAAGTTAAATGTATATTAAAACAAAATAAAATATGTATCAATAAATATATTAAACTATGCATTTCTTAAGGGGATTTTTAGTAACTTTGACTCCCAAACCACCCTAAAACTTCGAATTTTTTTAAAACCTTTCTTAGCTAGTACCTATGGTCCTAGAGGAAGCTACATACCAAATTTCATTCCAATCCGTTCCGTAGTTTTGAAGAAATCGTGATTTAATAACTTTGATCCCCCAAAACACCCTAAAATTTCGAATTTTTTGAAAACCTTTCTTAGCGAGCGCCTATGGCCCTAGAGGAAGCTACATTCGAAATTTCTTTCCAATCCGTTCAGTAGTTTTTGAGAAATCGTGATGAGTCAGTGAGTGATTGGTATTGGGCTTTTATATATATAGATTATAGCTTTACACGTTTATCACTTCCTGAAATATTGACTCTGTTAGACAGACAGACAGACATACTAAAATAGTGATTCTGTTAGGGTTCCGTCTTTTCTTTTTAAGATAAAAAACCCGCTCAAATTTAAAAGGGAAATAATGCGATCACGCAGCTGAACCGCTTACTTGAGTTGAGCGAATTTTCAAAAAAGGGTTTCAACATTAATATTTGGGAAATTGGTCCACTCACGAAGGCTCTGAATATATTGTGTTAGTAGAATTTGTTTGCACCTCGACCTACAGGACTAACTTACGCGCTGCTTCGTTCCGCATATTCAAAAGGACCTTGCGGCCTAAGATCAGTCGCTGCTATACGGTAAAATCCCCCTAGTGGATTTGAACCGGGTAAATTATATGGTGTTTTACATTTTGGGGGAACCAGACGGGATTTAAAGTCGCGCAAAAAAAAACAAATTTCGCAGAACAATTCTTTATATTTATTATTTAAAACAAAACTAGAAAGTTTCAACGAACTCGTCCGAGCGACTTATAAAACCAAGTTGTGTATCAAATTTGGACCAAATCGCTCGTAAAATGCGGTCGTTAGAGCGTTAATACATGTATTATATAAGCTACATATATACCACTTTTAATGACATCCCAAAACGTGCTCATTCCACTCCCGATCATGGGTCTCACCATAAGCGGCACTGCAATAGCTCATCTTTCGTATGGAAATTCGCTAATAAACCAAGTACACTTCGTCAGATATATCATGACCCCTCAGATGCGCTGCCTGGAGGAAAGAATTTAGGTAAGTGGGAACGCCGTCCGTTGGAGGGGAAGTGATGCCACGCACAGACAATATGTTTATTGGAATATTTCATTCGCTTCCAGACCGAAGTATTACGTTCAGAGCACGGCAACATACTGAACCATTCTGACCCCCCACCACTCGAATCAACTCCGAGTCTACTGCGCATTTCAAGACCATGGGGTCATGCTAGACCTTCTCTGTAGTATATACAATACATTATTATAAGATACCTTAAGCTTGATGGTGCCATTATAGTTGAAAGAGTTTTAAATTAATAAACATATCTATCATTTTATATACATATATAAAAGCCAAATCCACTGACTCACTGATCACGATTATTTTTCAAAAACTACTGAACGGATTGGAACGAAATTTGGTATGCAGCTTCCTCTAGGGACATATGTGCTCTCTAAGAAATGTTTTCAAAAAATTTGAATTTTTATGGGGGGTTGGGGGGGGGGGTCAAAGTTACTAAAAAAAAAACTACCAAACGGATTGGAATTACATTTAGTATGTAGCTTCCTCTAGGGCCCTAAGTGCTCGCTTAGAAATGTTTTCAAAAAATTCGAAATTTTATGGGGTTTTGAGGGGTCAAAGTTACTAAAAATCCCCATAAGAAATACATAGTGTATTATATTTATTGATATAATATATTTTTGTTGATATACATTTAACTTTGATTTGTCTATCCGTGCAAAACCGGATAAGGCCAGCTAGTTTAACATAAAACTATTTGTCTATATATATACCTTTCAGCAATTCAAAAGCGAAAGATTGTATAAAATCTATTTGGTTTTACAAAGAACAAAATAAACATATTATGTTCAAGCTTTATTCTATTATGTATATTTTCACAAGTCAAGTACAGCAGTTATTTTAAAACAAATAAATCCATAAACTCGTACAATAAACGTTATTTTAATTAAAATTAGTCCGTGAAACTATTTAAATTTCAAAGATATTCGATACTTCTTCTCGAAAACAGTCAGGTACGACTAGCGTCTAGTAGTTCGGAAGACTCTATCGAATACAAATTGAATTCTCTCAAACAAAACATTCGTGTCGTACATCCCGCGCTGGTACGGGCCCCCATAAAGATGTCTACAAAGTGCAGAAACACGGGAGAAAGCAGTCTCCGCCTAACTTTGTCCAATAACTTACGCCATTACTTTCTCGAATTTACATTGAATGGATAAAGACGAGTTTAATCGTAACCAGAGCGTACAACATGTGCGGGTAAACTTGTTCTAAGATATGCAAATCTGAAATATGTTGAGTACATGAGGCCCACTTGCTAACATATTATGTGGCTTCTATTCCAGCACACAAGAGTTGTATTAATCAACGGGTAATTCTAACTGCTTGCGACTAAATATTACGTGGGGTCGAGTTATAGTGCTCCCACATTTAATTTGATACTCGGGAAGCGAGAGCAATAAATATATTTCAAACGCAGCTACCAAGGAAATGCTGTACACTTTATAGTACTATCCTGTGTTATAAACTAGCCAAAGTGAAGTAGATTCCCATTTACAAATAAAGTGGATTTACATTTAAAGGAATTAAAACAAAACTAAAGTAACTTACATAAAAGATTAAAACATGTTTTAGTCAACATTTTTAGCGGATTACCATAGGAAAGATGAGCTATTGCAGTGGCCCTTACGGAGAGACCTAAGGTCGGGAGTTGTCAATGAGCACCGATCATGGTCAACGTGTTCTGTTGACACTCACTCACTGACCCAATCATCACGATTTCTCAAAAACTATCAAACGGATTGGAATGAAATTTGGTATGTAGCTTCCTCTAGGGCCATAGGTGCTTACTAAGAAAGGGTTTGAAAAAATTCGAAATTTTAGGGGGGTTTGGGGGGATCAAAATTATTAAATCACGATTTCTTCAAAACTACGGAACGGATTGGAATGAAATTTGGTATGTAGCTTCTTCTAGGGTCATAGGCGCTCGCCAAGAAAGGGTTAAAAAAAAAATCGAAATTTTAGGCGATCAAAATTATTAAATCATGTTTTCTTCAAAACTAATGAACGGATTGGAATGAAATTTGTTATGTAGCTTCCTCTAGGGCCATAGGTGCTCACTAAAATCATAATTTCAGATCTTTTATTATTATGACAATAGTGCTTTTATTATTTAAGATCTATATATATAAAAGCTAAATACCACTCACTGACTGAACACTTAAAAATAATACAATAGACTTACGTTAGAAAGACTGAAAATACCAACCACCACGGGCAACGACGTACGGGTCAGCTGGTATTATATATTTATAATGTGTTCGCACTCTAACGGCCGCATTTTAAGTCCGATTTAGTTCAAATTTTGGTACGCACGTTGGTGTTTCAAATCGCTCGGATGAGTTCGTTAGTAAAAAATTCCAATTTTTCGTACTAAAATGAAAAGTTTTCTTGGTCATATCTTTAAAAAACAAAATTTTTGAGATTATTCTGATCATTTTGTTTTTTATAGCCCATCTGGTTACCTCAAAATCGATTAAAACGTAAAACACCATAAAGGTTTCTTGTTAGAGCCAAGAGAGGCATCTTCCTATCCGAGAACGGAGCCCGGAAGGCAAACTAGCGAAGTTAGTGTACCCGCTGCGAGCGAAGCGAAGCAGTCTGTAAACCGAGGACTCAAGGTCGACGTGCAAACTCACAAAGCGAGTTTATACCTTGGGAGCGGAACGAATCAACGCGTGAGTTGTAGCTGGAGGCTGAGGTGCAAACTATTTCTACCAATATATTCCGTTGAGTGGACCAATTTCCCAAATAGTTGGTTGAAAACCTAAAATATGTAAAATAATTTTGAAAATTCGCTTAACTCATATAAGCTGTTCAGCTGCATGGTTGAATTACTTTAAATTCAATTATTCATAAATTCTTAATAAACTTTCAAAATGTTAAACCTCGGAGTTGTTTGATTCATTCACTCATTTGCTGTCAGCAATGTACTCTGATAAGATTATTTGCCATAAAATTATATCTTTGAAGTTAGGGCAAAAGGGCTTAAGTCAGAAATTGTTAACGAATTATTATTGTATGAAAAAATATGTATTGTTTGTGATTTCAATGGTTAAGCGGTCAAACATCAATAGTAGAAAAGTCGAAGTTATATAAAAAACAAATTTTCGTGGTTTTATTTAATAAATATACACATACATATTTATTTATAATCTTATAAAAGTATGCAAACCATCCCAAGCCGGAGACAAGGTAACTAGTCATATCCCGTCAGCTTGGAAGCGAGCCAACAACCGTTTGCTTTACTTCCGCCCTCCTACCCTCAAACCACAGATATGAAAAGCTACCTGGTCTAGCCGAGATTCGAACCCAGTATCTTCTGATCAGGAAGATTCTACGCTTTCCACTTAGCTATCATGGCTTGTCAATAAGAACCAAAGCCATGAGATTGGCAAAACTTTGAGTGCTTCTCCTGTATCGTTAACAATTTCTGACTTAAGCCCTTTTGCCCAAACTTAAAAGATATCACAACTGGATAGTCAGTGTTTAATATGTTTTCAAATATAATCCAGTAGAATACATTTTCAAGAAATAAGAAAATTATTAAGAAATACTTTTTTCTTGTATAATTTACTAGAAATATAATCTAAATAGGTTAGAAAATATAATTACTATTTTCAAATTACTCGTTAGCTTAAAACAATTTTCCAACTCACAGTGCACCTCTTTTCAAAAAAACTAAATGTATTACCTTTCAAACACCTTTTAATCTATAACTTTTTTTGACAGAAGCGGGGCTAGAAATGGCAACCTAGGACAAAGAGCTTTGACATTGCGGAATTGATGAAATGTGTTTTGTGCCTAATCCAAATTTCACTATTTATATTAAATCTTACGCATATTTAGCATCTATATTATTTCTTAATTGTATGCCAGATTAAAGACTGGATAATTCGAATTTTTTATTTCCCGCGAGATTCGACAGTGCTATATGAATAACCAACCTCAAACATTTTCTTAGAACAAATTACATAGAACACTTTAAGTGTTTAAAGAAATAAGTATCACGTATATTATTTCTCAAGGCCATTTTTTTGTCGGTACGCCATAATTTCCTTAATACATCATCAAATTACATGAATGAGGCATAATTTTAAAGCTTTCCTTAACCGCTACACCGGAAAAATATACAAAATACATTTATACGAAAAAAAATAAAGAAATAAAGAATCCGAAAGTAACAGTGATATAATATCAAGTAAGTTGTTGGGATATTTTCCTGGCGTTGACAACACTGATGATAACAATACCCAGCTGGAGAGCTGCCGTTACGCCACTACATTGCTATTTTTAATTAATTGTAAGCGTGGTTATAAACAGCATTGTGGATACACCTATTTGTTGTTGTTTACCTTCGCACTAAATACGCTCTATACGATACTAAATATACGGTGTGTACTTTAATTAAGTGGGATTTAGTAAGTTAGAATGCGAATGCTTCGCACGGGTCAGCTAGTAAATAAATTAACTCTGTTATAAATAATCCGACCATGCAGTTCAACCGCTGACGTGAGTTGACCGAACTTCCAAAATTAAGTTTATTATATGTTTTAGGGTTTTAACTATTTGGAAATGGGTCTACTCACGAAGGCGCTGAATAGCTGCCTACGTGTACGAAATATATTAGTAGAATTTATTTGCACCTCAGCTTTAAGCCTCGGCTCTCGCGCTGCTTCGCTTCGCTTGCGGAAAAAAACACACGCTTTGCGAGTTTGCACCTCGAGCTTGCGGCCTCGGTTTAAGGACGGTTTTGCTTCGCTCGCAGTGAAAAAATTTTTTTTTTTTTTATGATACGTTTATGGTATTTTGATCGATTTTGGGGGCCAGACATGGCTATAAGGTAGTGTACAAAAAATAAATGTGGAAAATAAAATCCTACTGTATATTTATTTTTGTAGATAAAACCAAAAAAGTTTCTTTCGAGTAAGAAAAATCTCAAAAAATGTTTACTTCCTGACAAAACACGTGCTTCCGGTTGTTGGATTTTTAACTCGTCCAAGCGACATAGAGAACCTACGTGTGTACCAAATTTGGAACAAATCGAACGTTAAATGCGACCCTAAGAGTGCCAACACATATATACAAAATATAATGACTCCTACAAACGTGTCCTAGGGACTATGATCGGTACTCATTGACCACTCCCGACCTTGGATCTCACCATAAGAGTGACTGCAATTGCAATAGCTCAATTTTTCTATGGAAATTCGCTTGTAAACCACAACAATCGACATCTGCCTAATACGATTGCGTCACCGCGGAGAAAGTTTATTTTTAAACGCTTAATTTATACACATTCCCGCGAGAGATCCGTAGGTGTCGGATGGCCGATGACTCTCTCCCGTACGCGAAATTAACACCCATTTGTAAAGCATAACGTGTTAATTGGTATATTTTTAATAGATTGTAGTAATATATCAAACTTTGCAGACTAATCATAAAGAGCGACCGTGTTTTGATTTATCGCCGGTGTATATGCTGCATGTAACTAGCTCGAACCTGTATCGTGCTAGCGACGATCGTAAATAGTTCATGTAAAACCTTAACGGTGAAGTGCTATTACAGAATACGGAGAGAATTAATTATGTATTTCAGATTATTAACCCCCCCCCCCCTCTCTCTCTCGTGGGGAACTTTATAGGCAATCATGTTCGAGAATGGGTTTGGTTTCGATGAGATATATAGGCTACGTTGGTGGCACTGACTTTGGGGATATCTTGAGATTTAAATTTGTATTCACTTTAAAAACATCACATATTTCACTGTTAAATTATTTACAAATTAGGTAAAAAAAAGCCTCCCGGGTTTGGCTGTTGTAAGATGTGTAAGAAAAAAAAAATCCTAAGTCAAAATGAATCTTCAGAAATAGGTATCATCAATACGGTTGTAATCTAAAACAAAAAAAGTGCTCTTAAGATGGAATAAAAATGATAATTTATTGTTTTTTGATAAGAAACACATAATTTGTTTTTCATTTGAAACAAACTGCACTAAAATCGGTACGGTAGATGTCCAAAAGTAAGTATCAATAGAGTTGTAACCTAAAACCAAAATACTCCAAAAAGTGCTCTTATAAATATAACGATGAAATAAAAGTGATATTTCTTAATTTTTTTATAATAATGACAAACAATTTTTAATTTAAATAAATAGCACGATAATCGGCCCGATAGATCTCCAGGAATACGTATCCATAGGTATAATAAAGTACATTACCTTTTATTTTCCGTCAGTGAACCTCTTTGTTTAAAACTTGTTTAAAGTTGTTGACGCGTTTCGAGAATGTATCTCATCATCAGATAGTCCCTCTATACATGGAGGTCGTTAAAACGTTAAATACACATACACAAACACACAACACATTTAAAAAAAAAACACAGTATGTAGATGCACATCTTTCAGAGGCGATACCCGGGAGTCGTAAGATGCGCATCTACATACTGTAGATGTTTTTTTTTTAATGTGTTGTGTGTTATGAGTAGTTTGTGAATGTGTATTTAAAGTTTTGACGACCTCCATGTATAGAGGGACTTTCTGATGATGAGATACATTCTCGAAACGCGTCAAAAACTTTAAACAAATTTTAAACAAAGAGGTCACTGACGGAAAATAAAAGGTATTGTACTTCATTATATATATTAGTGACCTGGATACTGGAAAAATGAATTCAGTATCCATAGAGTTATGACATTACAAATATGACGATGAAAAAGAAATGACATTTCATAATTTGTTTTAAATAATTACAATATTTATATCGTTATTTAAAACCAATTGCAAGAAAATCGGCTCCGTAGATCTCCAGGAATAGGTATCAATAGTTGTAGCCTTAAACCAAAATACCTCAAAAAGTGCCTCAGTAAAATAATATAAAGACGTAGTGAAAATGACACTTCATAATTGTTTGATAGTAAAGATAAAACATTTTAAATTTAAAACAAACCGCACGAAAATCGTCCCGGTAGATCTCTAGGAATATGTATCTATAGGGTTTTAACATAATAAAAATCCCTTATATAAATATGACGATGAAATAAAATTGTCATTTCATATTTTTCGAAAATAATAGCAACATTTATTTAATTTAAAACAAACTGCACTAAAATCGGCTAGGTAGAACTTTAGAAATAGGTATCAGTAGGGTTGTACCCTAAAAACAAACCCAAAATTGCCCTTATAGATATGACGATTAAATAAAAATTGCATTTCAGGATTTTTTTGATAATAATGACAAAATGTTTACCTTACCGCCTAACGTAAAATAAAATTTCCCCAACTAAGGTAAAAAAAGGTGCTTCAGACTCTCGTCCGTTAGAAGTTAAATTTCGTAGGGTCTAGAGACAGTTGAGGATTATTTAAGGGGGCAATTATTATTTGAAGATTAGGGAAAGGTTATGTGGAATTTAATTGAAGAAAATCTCTCTTAATTAAATGAAATATTTGTTTTAATAATAAATTTCCATTAATTCATAATCGAAGAAATATATAAATGAGTGAATTTAAAATGTTTGGGAATAAAATCATTGATTTAAGAAGCCCTATGAGTCAAATATAAGATCATTTGTTTTATTTCTCAAAATGTATTTCAGATCTTTGATTAAAATATAGGCTCTGTTCATGTACCATGTTGAAAACCACTAACGGCATGGACTCAGTTAGGCATAATTTGTTGTTTGTAAGCCAAAGTAGTTCTTTTTAAAGAACGAAGTACATAATTTAAAAATTTTACCCCCCCCCCCCCTAACGGCTGAATAGGGTTTCTTGAATCATAGCTAAGAACACTCTCGATCAAATCACCTTGAAAAAAAAAACTAAATCAAAATCGGTTCATCCATTTTTGAGCTACGATGCCACAGACAGATACACAGACACATAGACACACACGTTTAACTTATAACGCCCCTCTGATTGCATCTGTGATTAAAAAGGATTGAAAATATTAAACAACGGTTCAAACTTTTAACAGATATATTAAAACGTGTTCGGTTGATGTAGGCCTACAGTATAATATGGAAGCGTCTACTGGTTCCCTATGCTTCGTATTAACACAATACGTGTGGGCATGCGCGTAGGCTGTCTTTGACGTATACGACTGAGAGAAGCTTAACTCATGCGAACTGGGCTATAGAAAATACTATGTGTACACACAGCACGCACTTGGCAAGCGTGTAGAGTGCGTTTAACTTTGCTTCTGATCCAGGCCTAAATGCTCTTTTAGTCAGATTAAGATTAAAGAAAAACTTGTGATTGTTTGCATGTTTGCTCTTATTCAACTGTTTTAATCAGAGAAAGGCACAGTATCGACTAACCGCCTCGAACAAACAGCATTATATAGGACATATACATAAGCAATTAACTTATGAGAAACTAAAGATGCGAAACACCAGAAAGAAACCCCACCTCGGACCATTTGAATAACAAATGTAATGTTTAAACAAGTGCAAACGCGTTTTGCCATCGTTACAGCTCGTGTAACGGCTTTCTATTAAACAGAACGCATTTTAATTCTATAATTGATTTTGTTTATTCCTAATGTTTACAAATGTGAGCATTGCGTGTTTACTAACATTTAGTTGCACTGCTACACGGTTACGTAAGGATATAGCTTACATGTTTTGTATATCATATTACATTTAATAGTAATTACAAAAATGAACGTTGTTCGAGGACAGAGTTATAGAAAAACATCAATTTAATTTATTCCATCGCCTATTTATAAAACATTTTTTTAATTATACACTTCAACAAAGACTAACCTATCCTGTAAGGAACGGTATTATGTCCTCAGAACTGTAAGAACTAATGTCGCTTTTCGTTTTTGATTTCGAAGATGATTTATTCTTCTTTATTGATTTACTTACCCATTATTATAAACCAAAAGTTTAATGTAACAGCTGATCGTTAAAGAAGAAGAAATCTAATAGGAAGTGTTAAATTTTTGACTTCGTCGACGATTTCTTCTTCTTCATTGCTTTACACACGTACTAACATAAACCAGAATTTTGATGAAACAGCTGATCGTTAAAGAAAAAGAAATCAAAGAAATAAAATAGGCAGTGGTAAAATTCAAAGGCTTAAAACCAATAGCTGTATGGGTTTAGTCACGTCACACTAACAATGAAATGGACATTGTTCTTCCTCCTTTTGCAAGTTGTGTTAAAACAGTTTACTTGGTAATACCCCTGGAATGAACATTGCACTTAATAATTTTGTAAGTTGTGTTGAATTAGTGTTCTTGGTGATATCTCTAAAATAGACATAGTGATTTCTCATTTAATTTCTCACTATACTATAGTATAGAGAAAGTATAGTGATCGCAAAAAAATCGATGTTGAGATTTTTGTGGAAATATCCGTTTTGGGACCCCCTGAGTAAAAAAAAGTGGTTTTTACAAAATGTCTGTCTGTATGTATACAAAGCTTGAGCGAAAACTATTCGATCGATTTCAAACAAACAAACAAATTTGCACCAGACATGTCAAGTAGGCCTGTATAGATGCACGAAAAATGGTTTCGATCAAATTTGCACCAAACACGTCAATGAAGCCTGTATAGATGCACGAAAAAAGGTTTTTAAAAATTTGGAAATTCAACCCCCTTTATGGCAAAAAAAACCCAAAAAATCAGTTATTATTTTTTTATACAAAAACGGCTCTAACGATTTTGATAAAATTTGACTTATTTGTAGCCTTTAATGTACCCTACCATATGCAAAGCACCGCTTCTTTCTAAAAATTCTCGTTTAGCTAATAATAATAACAGATTTTTGGGGGTTTTTTGGCCATAAAGGGGGTTGTTTTTCAAAATTTTTCAAAACCTTTTTTCGTGCATCTATACAATCCTAATTGACGTGTTTGGTACAAATTTGTTCGAGATCGATCGAATAGTTTTATTTCTAGCTAATAATAATAATAATATTTATTAGTTAATCTCCTAGTTTAAAATCACCTCTCCTACCCCTCCTACAATAATGAAGTCACTGTGAATCTGTTTAATAATTTAAATATGTTTGTGAGAAAGTATGTGCCAGTTTCTGGTACCGTTTATTTTTTAATGTATACATTTCCTAGCTTTGTTGCTATGGTAATGCATGTAAATGCATTAGAGAAACATGTGTTGGTCCAGTCCATGCCTAACCTAAAATGATGTGTTTAAACTTTTAACACAAATTTACTGTTTACATTTATTATTTTTTCACAAATGATATTAAAATTATAATAAGGTATAATTCGTCAGCTATAGCATGACCTGTCTACGATGCGCTGGCTGGGGGGAAGAATTTAGGCAAGTGGGGACGCCGAACGATGGAGGGGAAGGGACACCTGACTCTTATCACGTATTATGGGCTTCCAGATCGACGTATTATGTTGGGAGCTCGGCAATATACTGAGCCTCTCTGACCCCCCACCACTCGAATCAACTCCGAGTCTACTGCGCATCTCGAGACCACGGCTCTTGCTATACCTTGTTCACCGAGAGTTTAAAGTGAAGCACCTCCCCCTACAATATTTTTGGGCAGGGCAGACAGTGTCACACGCGGTCCTACCGCAGGGACAAACGTGAACGTTAGGGTGGGTTGGGAAGAGAATGCTTGTTTACTAAGAACTACTGTGAATCATACGCAGAGTCGGCCGTTCCACACGTGATGTTCGTTTTCCTCATTGGCCCAAATCCTTAACGTCAGCCATTGTAAGGTGGTGCTTCACTTTAAACTCTCGGTGAACAAGGTATAGACCTTCTCTAGTATAATCCTTTCTCGATGACTTTGAAGAAACCTGTGTTCAGTATAGGTCGAACCTGAAATTATTGTGTTTCTTTAATTTTATTTGATTAAAGACAAAATCATGTTTTTATGTTATTTTTTATATTTAAATTTTAAATGGGAGATGATACAAATAATTATCAAATTTCGTATTAAATCTATATAACCAACGATTTAAATTCATGACAGTTTTCACGTCCCAAGACTGCTTTCTCTTTTGATTTCCACCACAGCTTCAAAAGGACAGTAACTACCTGTTCCCTTCAAATACCTAAACAGATCTGGAAAAATAATTTCCTGCAACAATTTCAAGTGCAAAGTGATAGAACCAATCAATCTATTTTAAAGTGATTTCATTCGCTACTAAAAGCTCCACAAGAGGGAAGCATGCGCTTTTCCTGCAGTCACAATCGGGTAGATTCTTCTTTCTTAAGTTTTCAGATAAAACGCATACCATTTACTTCAGTCCTTCATAACCATTCTCAAGAGCAATGACCTCACATAACACGCACACGTTTGGTTGGTGAGAAAACAGAGAAGGTAGTTGACTGAAGCGAATATTAAAAGACACTAAAGAAATTTTTTTGGAAACATGATTAGAAAGAAGGGACTCTGGCGAAACGTGACGAGCTCCGTTGAGAAGGGGTGCCAGAAGAAACTTGTAAAGCAATTAATCCCACAAGACTGTGTCACTTACTTATATATTTTACCTTATTTAATAGTCAGAGCAATTCTTAACTATCGTGAAAAACACTTCAGCTCTTTCGCCGATCACAGTCGGCTTCGTCAGATGCAGGATACTTAAATAAAACACATTAACACAACACTGAACATATAAGACACTAAAAACACTTTAAAATAATCAGAGGCTAGCTCTTCGTTTTACAGTAAAAGTACCCGGATGTTTCCACATCGTAGTTCGTTTGCTTCCGGACGGATACTGAACTGAGAACGAGACTTATCTGCTGTAGAAGTCTACTATATTTACTTAAGATTTGATAGTATCTCGTAAATTGGGTTAACCGCGAAATTCAATTTCTCGTTAAGAAGTATGCTGGGGTATTTCTTTTGGGTAATGTATGTTATATTCCTCCAATACGTCAAGACGGTGTCCCTTCCTCTCATTATGAATAAAGTTAGATTGGGACTGATATCTGTGTAATTGTGATTAGTATTTATTGTGTTCGGCGAAATTGGAAGTGTGTTTGAAGAGAGTATTTTTATGTGAAAATAAATGTTCTTTAAACCTTTGGGCAAATGATCTGCCAGTCTGACCTATATAAATTTTGTCGCAGTCATCACACTTGAGTTTGTATACGCCATCATTGTCCGATTACTAAATAAGGTAATTATCTACATATATATATATATATATCAACAATTCAAAAGCGAAAGATTATATAAAATCGATTTGGTTTATAAGAATACAATATTTCTTACTTAGTTTAAAAGTTCTGGTTCTCTAAGGAATGTCAGAAGAGTCAAAGGGTAAAGGAGGTGAAAGTTGTATATCGATTTCAGGTAACTGGGAGTCTCACATTTTGGTAATTTGTGTTTTTATAATATTAATACATTCGCCCTCTTCGAAAAAACATATAAGTAACGCTGTTTGTACTAGGGCTATTCGTTATACATATTAATGTATCGAAAACATTCGGTGTTTACAATTCGATACATCAAATCAATCAGATGTAAAGTATTCGATGCATCGATGTATTATCCATTCGATGCATCGAAAGATTCAAGAAATCAATCCCCCCTTCTTTTAATCATTCCCGGGGGCAGAGGCGGGCCGCGGTCCCCCTAGCTAACAGGAAAAGGTAAATATGTACGTGCTATAATAATTATTATAGTCAGGTATTTTTTTATATATTTTTTTAAGATAACTATTTGAAGTCAGTAATACGTAGAAGATGTTTACTAGAATATTTTTTAAATGTTTTGCACCGTATCATTTAACATATCGTATACTTCTTCTTTTTTTTACAAGAGTTCAAGCACGAGCTGCAGGGGCACTACTTGGTGCGGGCTTAAGGTGTGGTGTAGCTGTGTGCTTTGTGTGTTCATTGACAGTGTAAAGGAACAGACTTAATGCGGTGTGAGTTTTGAAAAGTACTCGGTTCACCATAAGGGGATTTTATCGTGGGACATCTTCAGTTACGAAGCTGACGTCCGGGATGTAAACTACAGAAGCAAGTTTATCCTCTGTGAGCAAAGCGAAGCATTTCAAAATCCCAGGCTACAATTTTGAGGTGCAAACTTGTGCAGTGCAGTCGATAATCCAAGTCAGCAAGGTCGAGCGGAACGAAGGGCCAGGGTTGGAGGCCGAGGTGCAAACAATTCTACTAATATATTTCGTACACGCAGGCAACTATTTAGCTCCCTTGTGATTAGACCAATTTCCTAAATAATTGGTTGAAACCCTAAAGCATATAAAATTAATTTTGGGAATTCGCTCAACTCACGTCAGCGGTTCATTTGGGTGGTCAAATTATTTATCTTCGTGTTCTTCTTAAAATCTGTAACTCACTACTTTACTACTTCATTACCCTGAACTTGTTTTTATAAGGTAGGGGTATTTATAATTTGTCAATTTAAGATTATTTTGTCAAATATTCTTAATTATTACTAGTGAAAACCCATGCGTGCTCTGCACGCCAACCCCGCTGGAACATTCTATTCACATAATCATGTTACGTTTTCTTTATAATAAAGGAGTAGTGTTAATAATAACCCCAAACATAAGATGGTAAATAGTGTTAAAAATGTTCAAATCAAATTATTTCGTACATTTTATAACAACAGTTTTAATAAAGGTTAAAAGGACCAGTAAGGCTCAGTTTTTCACTTTAATAAAAACTTAACGCAAAAGTTAGAATTACAAATAAATGCTTGAAAAAGTTTGAAATCAGCTATTAATGGAAATATTGGAGCAAACGATCTGTTTTATCTGTTATTGTATTCATTTGGTGGCTATGGTAATAAATGCAAATACATGTTTTGGTTCATCAGTCTAGGCCTAATATAAGATTTTTTCCGACTAAAATTACAAATATTTAAATGAAAAATGTTTATCAAAATTAATTATAGTCTATGTTACTCAGGGATAGTGTAGCTTTTTATTAGTAAAACTATTTTTTTAATCTGTTCAGTAGTTCCAGAGATTACCCCCTACATGCAAACAAAGAAACAAACAAACAAATTTTACCTCTTTATAATATTAGTATAGATAAAGGCGTAGTTATAATGATAACCTTAAATTCAATATTGTAAATATAATGAAATGCATAAACCAATTTAATAAATTTAAATAAATAAGTTTAATAAAGTTTGAAGTCAGGTATAATGGAAATATTAGAGCAAACAGCTGTTTTATCTGTTATTTTAATCATTTGGTTGCTATTGTAATGAATGTAAGTACATTTAATAATATGTGTTGGTACATCAGTCTAGGCCTAACCTAAGAATTTTTCCTACTAAATTTACAAAAATTTTAATAAAAAATGTTTTTATCAAAATAAATTGTAGCCTATGTTACTCGGGTTAGTGATGATATTTTATTAGTAAAACGATTTTTCTATTGGTTCATTTAGTTTCAGAGATTACCCCCTCCATACAAACAAACAATTTTACTTCTTTATAATACTAGTATAGATTAATTTCAATTTGAGATACTTTAAGTTATAGATTGCCGGTGTTCTCCCAGATGCGGCCAACCCCAGATGAGGTTAGTTGCAGTAAATCAAAAAATTCTTCGTCCCAATTGCGGTCATATTTGGTTTTCATTTGAACTTTGAATTAGGTTAGGTTAAGTTAGGTTAGGTTTAAAAAAACGAAAAATATATGGAACTAGTCTCAAGACAAGTGCAGATATGCATGGGTCCACGGTGTACGTCCCCCTCCATGTCTTGTAAAGTTACCTGTAGATAAGAGGGCACGAAGTTCCGGGAGGTACAATCAGTGGACCTTAATAATATTTAAAGATTATTAATCGATAAGCAATAAAAACAAAGCGGGGCATAGCCTCATTTTAGTTGACCGCATGCAGAGCACCGAGGCAGGTAGAAAAACTCGCTTTACCGCATCTGGCATCGTTTTACTCATTTACCGCAAGTGGGAGGTAACCAAATTACCATTACATATTTTGAAGATTGTGTTAGTGCGAGCGATAGGGGTGGTACTTATTTTTAAAAACTATTTAAATTGTTCCCCTTATTAGTAGAGTACGTTGACAAGATCAGAATCTTTGTAGTTGTACAGACAATCAGTAGTAAATTTTCAAAGTTTTTTCTGTTGGAGTACTTCACAACAGATTCTTAGCGTTTGAGTATCGAATAAATAGTTTTTAGTTATAAAACCGTCCAACAATGGGAAGAGGGTAGCACGATAGCGAGGCAAGGTGTGGACTGC
>JAGFPH010012158.1:16493-31457 GCA_018207615.1 Philaenus spumarius | reverse complement strand
AGATAATGAAACATTTAATATATATAGAATATCATTAAATAATTTAAAATATTAGTTTTAGGAGAATTAATTAAATTTATGATTTACAGATGTAGCTCGGATGTTGGTTTTATAGAATCCACCCTTTAAATTGCAAATTCTAAGAAACAAATTATGAAATGGAAGCAGCGTACGTATTTCAATGAATTATCTTTTTCGCTGAAAACCAAACGAAAGCCTATGAATTCGTGTATACTTTATTTTTTAAATAACATTCAAGTTTAATTAGTTTAATTTTTTTGTTTGGTTTATGTCAGTGGGAGGGGTTAATATTACCAACCACGCATATTTTTACAAAATCCTAAACAGCAGTTTCCTGGAATTAAGGTATTTTCGTGTACGATTCTTTTAACATATAACCTATACTGTATCTGAAGCAACTAGGTCGCTGAAGGATTAAAGATATCTTTGCTTACGCACGCGCGCACGCGTTCCAGCCACCCGATCCTTCTTGCCTGAGGCAAGCTTCACCTACTGGTACTTATTACTTATTTGAGTAATTATGTTTAATTTAGTTTTATATGTTAAATATATTATCACCATTACCATTACTACGTAAAATAACAAGGACAATGAGTCCAACATAAGTTGTTACATATCTATTATATAAAATTCAATGTATGTCCGTCTGTTTGTACGTTTGTCTGTTTGTCCTTTATGCGTTACCAAACCGTCCATCCGATTGCTTTGAAATTTTGCATAGTAACACAGGTTAACCCTAGAAAGGTTTTAGGCCATTTACCGAAGTCCTAGGACATTAGGGCTACGCCCCAGTGGCCCTCAAAGTTTCAATGTTAATCTTATGGAAGGTCAATCTTAAGGAAGAAGAAGAAAGATTTCTTTTGATTTTATCAGGGGCACAAAAAACAGCTGTTCGTATGAAAAGCTTAAAACAGCTGATTTTGATCAACAACTGATTTGGATCAAAAACTGAATATAATTTTAGGTTAGGCATACAATGAACTAAAACACCAATTATTGGGCTAATTATTTAAGATATATAAAAGCCAAATACCATTCACTGACTGATCACTTAAAAAGAATACAATTACGTTAAACAGACTGAAAATACCAACCATCACGGGCAACGCCGTACGGGTCAGCTAGTTATAAATAAAACAACTGATTTTGATCAAAAGCTAAATGCAATTTTAGGTTAGACCTAAACTGAACCAACACACATTTCTTGAGAGCATTTACGTTAATTACATAACAACCTAATTGACAAATTTAGAATCGGTTAATTTATTTTAACAGCCGACATCGTTTTTAGGTTGTTTATTTCATTCTATTATATACAAAATCCTGCTATTCACACAAAAAACCTGGCACTACTTCATATGCGTCAGTAAGATTGCCGCACCCCTTCCCCGATTCAATTGCCTCTGTTTCATAATCAACAGTCATTACAATGAAAATGTTGTATTATACAATACTGTAATATGTTTACATTTGCTTTGAGTTACCGCGAGGCTTGGTGAGCGAAGCGAGTCTACCCATAAACAATACACTCTTTTATTGGCACATACAAATAGCCAGATAATGCTAATACAACATTGTCCTAATTTATCGATATTCATTAAATTGCATTTCCTATGCGAAACAATAATTTAACATTAATGTTTTGGAATATGTTTTTAAATTATGAAGTTATCTATTTGATTCATGGGTTTTATTATTTTGCAATATTTCACGTCAAGCTTTTATGATACAAATGGGAAATCTACCGTTGGTAAATGCATTTCATGTTATTCAGTGATGCAATGATACAGTACACAGTATTATGTAAGCCTGTTTAGTTCTCGCATACAAATAAATTTCAATTAATTTAGTGAAAAACAAGTTGAATTTCGTTACTTTACAAACACAGGAGACAAAAGGCAAAATTAATTACTGAAGGTTAGCGTGTAAAACTGCGTACAGTGTTCAAGGTTTAAAAGCTTGTGACGCAATTTAATTATATCACATATCACAACTGGGTTCTCCGCCCCTGCTCGCCACTGGCGTCGACCCATGGAGAAGCCATGCAAACAGAATATTGTATACTTCGATATTTTCACGGAAATAACGATTAAACTGTGACCTAAATGTAGCTAATGTAAGGCAGAGATTGAAATGCATACGTCTGTTCCCTAATAATTCAATGTGCGGCATGCGTTATAATTTCACCATTGATAATCAATAATATATTTAATATTATTTAAACATTATTATTTATTAATTATTATTAATATAAATAATTATGTAACATTGTTTAGTATTTAAATCTATATAAATAAAAGCCAAATCCACTGACTCACTGATCACGATTTCTCAAAAACTATTGAACGGATCGGAACGAAATTTGGTATGTAGCTTCCTTTAGAGCCATAGGTGCTCACTAAGAAAGGTTTTTAAAAAACTAGAAATTTTAGGGAGGGGAGGTTTGGAGGGTTCAAATTTACTAAATCACGATTTCTCTAAAACTACTGAACGGATTGGAATGGAATTTGTTATTTAGCTTCCTCTAGGGCCGTAGGTGCTCTCTAAGAAAGGTTTTAAAAAAATTCGAAATCTTAGGGGGGGTTTGGGTGGTCAAAGTTACTAAATTACGATTTCTCTGAAACTACTGAACGGATTTGAATAAAGATTTGGTATGTAGCTTCCTCTAGGGCCGTAGGTGCTGATAAGAAAGGGTTTTAAAAAAAATAGAAATTTTAGGGGGGCTTTGGGGGGTTCAAATTGACTAAATCACGATTTATCGAAAACCACCGAACGGATTGGAATGAAATCTGGTATGTACCTTCCTCTAGGGCCCTAGGTGCTCGCTAAGAAAGGGTTTAAAAAAATTCAAAATTTTAGGTTGTTTGGTTGGTCAAAGTTACTAAAAATCCCCATAAGAAATACATAGTGTAATTTATATTTATTGATATATATTTTTTGTTAATATACATTTAACTTTGATTTGTCTATCCGTGCAAAGCCGGATCGGACCAGCTAGTAATTAATAATCAACACTTCATACAAATTACCGGTTGTAATAAATAAATAATCTGAAGAATAATTACCTAATTCTAAATTTGCCAAATTGGTTGCAAATAAATCTTGTTTTGGTTCATTGTAGGCCTAATTAAAAATTATTTAAAGTTTTGATCTAAATCAGCTTGTCTTCCGATAATATGTAACAAAATATGTTTGGATTGAACTATAATACAGTAAGTATTTTTCGTATATTTTTGTTTCTGTTTGCTTATGTAAACTAAAATAGCTGTTATTTGTGAAGGATAATAAACTGATTATAAATTTGATAAGTTGGTTGCTACGGTAATTAATTTAAACAAACATACGTGTTGCTAAGCTTTTGATCCTGTAGAACGGCTGTTTTATCTGTTATAGTAAACTCCCAAATTTTAACCATTTTAACTCAAAATCCTTTCTTAGTGTTGAGTCCATGACACACATACCTTTAAACTTTCGAATTTTTATTTAAAGTAGTTTTTGCTCTAAGTTTATTCTATGTTAGTCAGTCAGTCATGACAAATCCACTTATATCTATATATATAAAAGCCAAAACCCACTGACTCACTGACTCACTCCTCACGATTTCTCAAAAACTACCGAACGAATTGGAATGAAATTTGGTATGTAGCTTCCTCTAGGGCCATAGGTGCTCACTAAGAAAGAGTATGAAAAATTTCGAAATTTTAGGAGGGGTTTGGGGGGATCAAAGTTACTAAAATCATAATTCTAGATCTTTTATTATTATGACAATAGTGCTTTTATTATTTAAGATTTATATATATAAAAGCCAAATACCACTCACTGACTGAACACTTAAAAAGAATACAATTAAGTTAAAAAGACTGAAAATACCAACCACCACGGGCAACGCCGTACGGGTCAGCTAGTAATTATATATATTAAAAATGAAACAAACAAATTGTATTAACAAATTTTCCCCCGATCCATTAAACACCTTTATAACCGACAGAGTCTTGAGTTGTGTGATAAATACCCCCTGGCGTTGGGCAGATATAATTCCGTATAATCCGAAGTACGAGGTTTATTTCACTTCGCTCAACCTTCCAATCACGTAGCTGAATCGCTTTGATCGTATTAATCCCTCAAGCCGTATCCACCCTTCATTATTTAATACGGTTGCGGACTCCACAATCTGCGATTCGTAAGATTTCTGAAGTAAATATAATCCTGATATCCAGGAAATTTATCTCCTGACCGTTTAATCGTTTTTGGATAGGGATTTGAGGAAAATATAACTATATGTTTTTCCACCTTGTACTTGTAGGATTTCCCAGATACCGATTTTTTATTTTTCGATTAAACCCAAAATTGCAAAGTTAGAGAGTGGTAATTGAATGTTTTCTTCGACTCATAAGCCCGAGTACAATTTGTGTGTTACATAATCCGACAAGCAATTAAATTTACTATATTCCTGTTGTAAAGGTATTTTTGGCACAGTTCTCGGAACAAGGAACAAAATTTATAGGAAGGCCCCCATGAATAATTTCACTGATAAGAAAATTTGACTATAGCATTGTGGCAGGAGCTGCTTACGCTTTGGTTTGTTTTAATTTAGAATAAAATAAACAAAAGACAATTTCGGAAAAAACAGAGACAATTAATTAACAGAATTTGTTCTTAAAAAGAAGGAAAATATGGTAAATTAAAATAAAATTATTGTTTATAATGTATGTAACTTTTTGTATTGCTATTTTATTGTAAATCATTCGACAACGCTGCTCAACTGTTGACGTTGAGTTGACCGAATTTCAATCCGATATCGGTGCTTCGTTCCGTTCAACATTGTGGCCTCGGATTAGAACATGAAATGTGCAGGATAAAATCCTATATTTTATTTGTTTATATAAAACTAAAAAAATTTCATTCTAGTACGAAAAGTCTAAGCAAATTTTTATTTCGTCATAAAACGAGCTTCCGGTTGTTTTTTATTTTTATTTTTTTGCTAACAAACCCGTCTGAGAGACTTAAAAAACCTACGTGTGTACCAAATTTCGACCTAATCGGACTAAAATGCGGCCATAAGAGTGAACACATATAGGCCTAGAGATTTTTATAGAGACTCCAAAACAAGGATTTTTATATCACTTAAAATAATATTACACAAATTTAACTTTATAGCACGTATTTTAAATTAGCTCAATTTGTTTTTATTGTATAGGGGTAGCTACCCCACGTTTATCTCTTTAATTGTAGCGGTCATCATCTCTAAACAACCCTGGTACTATTATGGGTAAATTGTGAAATTTCTCGAGTAGTTTTCGAACATATAGAGAAAGTAAGTCTATAAATGATTATTTAATTTTAGTTTTCCCATTTCATAATTTTGACTTAAGTAATTGAATTGAAAATGGGTTTTATATCACTTAAATTTTATATTGGACAATTAGTTTGTTTAATTTATATTTATTGTATAGGGGTAGCAACCCTATTTCGACCACTAAGACTATAGTAATTGTAATGTATAAACATTCCTGGCATTATTATGGATAAACTGTGACATTTTTAGTAAAAGTTAGTTTTAGTTTCTGGGTCTATAGAGGACAAAGAAACAAAGGTGGTGTAACTTTTGGTGAAAGTTTACATTACGACCCTTCGCCATATGCAGCAGAGGTGCCAACGTATACGCAAGAAAATGTTAGAATTTTAATGTCCAATTCTATTTCTAAAAGTCTTAAATAAAACTGAAAATATAATGTTAAAAATGTAATGTAATATATTAGCTATAAACAGAAAATAAAACACTTAACAAAAACTGAATTCACAACTTATTTAACTCAGAAAATATTAGATGTATCTTTTCAATGACATCGGACTGCCGGATTTCACTATTCCTACAACTTAACATTAACTAATAAAATACATGTATTACAAAACTGGTAAACATACAGTTTTCACTTTATAGAGTTATATAATAAATAAGTACTTAATGTTTTTTGCAAACATACAACAATTCATAATGTTCAAGTAAGTAAATTACTTTAAACAAATAATAAAGTCACACAGGCGGAAAAAATCATTCTTTTTATTCAAATTTGTGACTTCGATATAAATACAATGAGTTTTAAATACAAAAATCGTCTGAAGTTCTAACTTACAGTCTTTAGTCACAGTATGTTTACCAGCATTCGACATTTAATAGTAGAATGTGCTTAGGTTGGCAGCACTACTCTATTTCTTAAAGTAAAGTCGTCGTCTGCAAACGTATCAGCTGGGGGACGTAAAGGAAATATACGAATAACTTGTTATTACTACTTGTATATACAGCAGAACATCATGCATTTTAATTGAGAACATACATAAATCATAAGCAAAAGGTGAAGTCATTGATCTAATGTATAAACTTTGAATTATTCCCTCTATATAATCCTATATTCTCTTTAAAAGCAGGTTTGGCAAGCTATTCCATTACACTATCCTTAAAAATTGGATGGGCTCACTAAGAGGCTTTCATAATTTAAACGTTATATACTATACTATGATGTTATTCCTAGTTGCAAAAATAAAAAGAATTAATTACATACAACTAAAGAAATATCGAACAGCTTAATAAGTTGTAACCATTTGAAGTACAAGTTTAAAACGGACTTTTGGGTTTTAGAAGATGTTTTATGTGAAGATGGCATATATGGATGAACACAATCAGCGAAGTGAATTACTATTATTATTATTTGCGAAGGGTTGTGTAACCTGCTCTTGCACTATGAGTTTTTTTGTGTACCTCGTCCAGGCAGCAGCTCTCATCAATTCCGCTTTTTTTCAAAACGAAGTCATTGGGGGAGCTTCCTCTCGTATGTAGATGATGTCAGGGTAACCTTGTTCCAGATATTTCAGCCTCAGTAATGCGAATCACATTTACCTAGAACGTGGAAAGAATTTTAATCCTTTTCTCAACACCTTCGACATAATCCCATCAGATGGAGGTGTCTCTTCAGAGAGTTGTGTCCAGTCAATAGATGAACAACAACCTCGCCTCCAGCCTGCCAAGTGTTCTGTCTAGTGTCCATCAATGAAGTCGTGTGTCTTCTAACCAACCTTTCCATCTATGTAAGTGTTCTGTCTAAACATTTTTCTTTCCGCTTTTTCCTTACAGCCTCTTAATATTAATAACATCAGCTGGTGGAGTTCCTGCTTCCCTTCTTGCGAGTTTATTCGCTATTTCATCCCCTACTACACCTTCATGTCTAGGGACCCAATCAAGTCTTACTTAACTACGGCACGACAGCTGTGACTGGAATTCCCAGACCAATTTCGACAATGTTTTGAGGCCATAATGACCCTATAGTCGCTTGTCTATCAGAACATATCGTAATATCTGTGCCCATGCTTCCTGAGTCAAGAATTCGTTTTGCACATGCCAGTATTGCTTAGGGCTCCAGTTGGAAGACCGTAGAATAGAGCCCCAGTTGAAAGTGGCCTAACACCAATAATTTGCAGCCACAGAAATGAAAATTTAGAAAGATGCCTTTTGGATTATTTCAAATAAGGTTTTTTTCACATACAACTCCTAATACAAAACAACATACAGTTGGAACTATTGTCAAAGCCATTCAAAAGTTTCCAATGGCTTACAGGATGCAGGGTATGATTTTCATTTCAAATCAAAACCAAAATGTTACACATGGATGTAAAAATAATAAATTAAATAATCTGAATTGTTACGAATAAACAGATTATTAAATAACAGTTCGATCACGTAGCAGAACCGATGACGTGAGTTGAGCGAATTTCCAAAATTACGTTTTACAACGGGCAGGATCCGTGTAGTTCCTGGAAATTTCGGTTAATTTTTTTTGTTAACTCTTTTTCTAGGTCAGCAAGGGAATATGTAGTGCAACCTTGGACAAGTTTGGGCGAGCGAGACGTTATCAGTGAAAACTGACTGTTGAACTCTAGATTGTCTGGAGATGAATAATAAATTACTTAGCCTCTATTTAACTTCTTAGGAAATACCAGGATTCAGGAATATTATGTATTTGGATTTTTCTTAGGGAAACGCATTACGCTAAACATGGGTGTGTTAACCATGTAATTCCCAAATCGTAATATTAAATTATGCTTACGTAATTAAAGTTTAAATTATTTCTGAACTTTAAACTGAACTGGTTAATTTTACTATACAGTGTAAATTTTAATTAATTGTGTACTTACAGCTCTCAGTCCTTTATTTTTATTTTTTATTTCCTGGTGACGTACGTGGAAATAAAAAAACACACAAAAATAGACCCAACAATATTATTAAATGAAAAACCTTATTCCAATCCAACAATATATTTGACAAAATCATTCAGATTGACCCCCTCCAACTTAAGCTAGGGAGCACACTGGACTGATAAGGAAAATTAGTAGCTTGCAAAAAACGATCGCGGCCACACGTACTTTCGGCTCGCGTAATTGTGAATAAAATTTAAATGTCCCTATTGAGTGTTGTGTTGTGTGTTACACGTTGTTTGTGAATGTTTGTGTAAATGGTTCATTTTAAAAACTTGACGAGCATCAACAAATGTAAAGTACTAGTGAAGTGTAGGTTTAATAATGCCTGAATAGAAAAGGCGAAACGTACGTCACCAGGAAATAAAAAATAAAAATAAAGGACTGAGAGCTGTAAGTAAATAAAAAAGTAAATTTATAGTAAAGTTTAAAGTTAAGAGAAAATTTATAATTTTTTCAAAATCTAAAAAGAAAGATATATTGGTTTATACAGAAGTAGACCTAAAATAAATGTTAAATGAGTTATTAACGCATTTTGAGTATTTTAAAAAATAGCTAAAATGATGAAGTTCAGACGTCATTGAAGTATGTAAAAAATAAATTGTATTAAAGTTAAAGTAGAACATGCAATAGAGAATGAAAAGTTTTAAAGTAGAACAAAGAACAAATTTAAATATTATTTTAAAAGAAAGGGCGAGAGATTGCACACTTTAAAGTCAAGTTAAAAAAAAAAAAAGTTTTAAAGTTTCTAAGAATTAAAGTTAGAGTAGGTAAAAGTAGTGATGTAAAAAAGCACCATTATATGCAATAAATTTCGGGAAATTAATTAACCAAGAAAAGTTGAAAAACCGTAGAAGTTAAAAGTCCCACAACTCAAGGAAAAATGCAGCAAACTCCACGAAATGGCGTCTAGTGTGTTAATTCCAAAGGAACGTCAAAGTGTCTAAAGGAATATCTCAAGAGATGAAAACTCAGACTTTTTCGTGAGACGTCGCGAAAAACGCACGATCGGGTCGCGAACGAGAACGAAACGTCGCACGACCACTGTTCGAGTTTCATGGTGAAAGAAGAAAACGCACGCAGCAAGAAAAGTCAACTCGCGGGAAAATCCGACAAAACCATGAGAAGTTATAAACAAAAGAAATAAAACAATGGAAGATATCTTATACCACCAGATTAGATTTGAAATGGCAGAGCGAACCAATCAGGAGAGAGCAGGTAGTTGTACCAAAGTTAGAAAAAGACTAATTACAAGAAAACAATATATTTTAATTAGTTTGATTTCGAATAAAAAAGTAAAATAAATAAATGGTACCAGGAACTGGTACATATTTTCTCACAAACATATTTGAATTATTACACAGATTCACTGTGACTTCATAATTGTAGGTGGGGTAGGAGAGGTAATATTAAAGTAGGAGATTAACTAATAAAAATATTATTATTATTATCTAATAACTATTCGACCGATTTCGAACAAATTTGAACCATACACTTCAATTAGGCCTGTATAGTTGCACGAAAAAAGGTTATGACAAAATTTGAAAAACAACCCCCTTTATGGCCAAAACACCCCCAAAAATCAGTTGTTATTATTATTAGCTAAATAAGAATTTTTAGAAAGATGCGGTTTTTTGCATATGGTAGGGTACATTAAAGGCTACAAATAAGCCAAATTTTATAAAAATTGTTAAAGCCGTTTAAAAAAAAATAATAACAGATTTCTGGAGTTTTTTTGCCAAAAAGGGGGTTATTTTTCAAAAATGTTTAAAACCGTTTTTCGTGTATCTATACAGGCCTACTTGACACATCTGGTGCAAATTTGTTTGAAATCGATCGAATAGTTTTCGCTCTAGCTTTGTATACGTTCAGACGTGCAGACATACAGACAGGCATTTTGTAAAAACCACTTTTTTTGGACTCAGGGGTTCCCAAAACGGATTCAACATCGATTTTTTTTGCGATTACTATACTTTGTCTATACTATAGTATAGTGAGAAAGTAAAAGGAAAATTAACAGGACGATTAGGAAAATCGTTTGAAGATGGAAAGTCCCGGAAAAAAGGGAATTTGGAAGAAATAAAAACTCAGCGTAAAGTACGAGAAGTGGGTCACTAAAATAGTGGGATACAGTACTATATAAACCGTAGACACGACGCCGAGCGAGACTTAAGGATTTTATAAGTTACTTATGTATGTTTTATTGCTAGTATGGATTATAACTGAGACTTATTGATTTTCAATTGTTACTTATTAATTTTTACTAGTTAAATAAATTCCTACTCTTACTTGTTGGATTTGTAATTGCTACTATTTATTACTTATCAGGATTAATCAATCTTCACATATTTACAACGATAAGTACAATTTCACTTGTTAGAAAAACTACGATGCTAGACAACGTTCAATATTAGTTACAAAAAACATTGAACAAAGAAGAGTTTAATGAAGTAGAGCTACAGACTTTTGGAACTTCAGGCTACAGAGAAGCGAGTTTTGCTGACAACGAGGGAACCGAACGAGTGACACTAGGACTTTAAGATGACATCTGTAATCATCCGACACCTGTAAACCTTCCAGAGTACAGCTTTACCAGAGCAACACATAAACAGGACCACAGCACGCTGTTCATCTGTACACGACATCATGCACGAGACCGCAATCAACGAGAGCTACTCAACCTTGCTAGCCAGCCTACAGCTACCTTTGACATCACCAACACCCTCGAGCGTACCTAAGGTCTGTGAAAAGCTACTCACGTTACTCCCCAAAGTAAAATTGGCCTGATTTCAAATAAATTTATTAAATATACTGGGTTAGGTAGGATTTTTTGTTGTATTATTTAAAGTCATAAATAAATAGATTAAAGTTAAGTTAAATTCAAAAATAATTTTAAAAAACTGGTAACTAAAACATTACTAAAGCTAAAGTAAATTAAATTGATTTAATTAAACAAACATAAAATGAAGTAGAATTAACATTTGTTCTGTCTGCGTGAGTTAAGAAGAAATATAATTAAATTAAATTAAAGTTTTGTAATTGTGTTACCATCCAAAAGCAAAAAACTATGTGGAATGCGTACTGGGCTCAAAATAATATGGATGGCACATACAGAAAGTTTATGAAAGTAAATTACACCAGATACAAGTCTTACCTTAATTTATAGCGAAGTCGAGATATCTGAAATGTCCCTTGACAGGTTATTGGATGAGTAGAATTAATGTACACATTTATAACAATAAACCTTTAGTTTATTAAAAAAATTGACATGCCCTTAAGTATAAAAGATGAAATGATATATGCCCCAGAAAAATATGTTAACAGATGTTTTATTCAATTCCCTCCCTTACAAGAAAAATCAAAGAAAAAAACCCACCCTGTATTTAGTTATATTATTTAATTAAAGACTTATTAAAAAAAACAACAAAGAAGTTTGTTTATTATATATATATATATAGTCTTAAACACTATTTCATACAAAAGTACTTACAAATAAATTAGTATATTTTGGCCAACGTTTATAAAAAAAAATATATATATGCGCATTGTATGTAATAAAAAAAAACTGAAATTCCAAAAGGTATAAACAAAATAAAATAATGTAAAATTTAGTACTTAAAGTATTACTTAAATTATGACGTCATTATAATTATAAAAAAAGAAATTTTGGATTTTTGACCCTTGGGGTCCGTTGTGTCGAAATAGGTACCTCACCGCCCTTATTATTTAATAAATAACATATATAAATATTACAGAAACATACTATTTTAATTACCTAAAATATTTAATAGCCTTTTTATATTTTGGGAAAGTCACTATGTTTTGCTAGCTTATTATAAGTTTGTATTGATTTAAAATAGCCTTTTCGTTTCTAATTTTATAATAAATTGTTAATTAAACGATTGCACTTTTTTATGAAATGGCGTAGAACCAAACGGTGGTGGCGAAGGTGAAGTCACATTAACTTATGGCTGCATGTTTATTAGAAGTTCAACTTAAACCAGGAACTTAGAGCAGGAACTTAGAGCAGAAACTTAAACCAGATTTCTTTAAAGGACCAGAACATAATATAGGCATTAGTTGTTTTAAATAGCCAAAAGCAAAATATTATGTTAGAATAAAATTACAGCACGTTTACAGCAGGCATGCTGTAATAGGTCCTGTTGTAAACTGTTTTAACGTGTCAATTTGGTCTAATATGGCTTTATAATTTATAAGTTTCACAAGTAATTAACATCAAAAGTTAATTGGTACAGAGTTACACTTTGTTTTTGGTAAACTGAAACAAATATACTGTTTTTTAATAGACTGGCTGAATTATACTTGGTACAGGAACTCGTTAGAGCACAATTTATAACTTGTAGTTAACTAAACATGGAAACACTTTAGTTTAAATCGTCTATTTTCTAGGCTAATTATTAAAATCACTGTTCAGGCTATTTAGCATAGTTGTAGGCTTTACAAAATATCAAATTTTATGGGGTTAAAAATAAATTACAAATTGCGTTTTGCAAAATACAATAGGTTATACATAACGAACAGTTACTAATATTAACAACATTTCAAATTATGGGAAACTTCAGATATCGTAAGACTAGATGCTACATATTAAATAATAGTTATTTTACCTGGTATACAGCTATTAAGGCATTTGTAGAAGAAAGAATATTACTACATTTTGCGAAGCACAAGCAAGCGTAGCTTCTGTAAGGCGTAGAAGACAAGGTTAAACTGAACAGAACCATGAACTCTGAACAGTGACCGCATGGTACATAGCGGGTCCAGTCAGTGCTGCCGGTGAGTAAACGGTGTATTACAGAGAGTGTAGTTGCGCCTGCAGGGAAACGTGTATGTAACCCCAAGGTATGGGTGTAGGTGAAGAAAAGAATTCGGGCAAATTAGGGTGAACGTTACAATTGTTGGAAAGATTTCAATGGAAAAAGAATATTTTAATTTATGTTTTGAAAGTTGAATAAATAATTCATTTTTCAGTATAACAAATTTTATTTTCACTTACCTATTGTTTGAATATTCCATTACGACATTTCCTAGTACTTTAGGTATTATCACAGTGTTTAATTATAAAAATATCCGAAGCACAAATGAAGTTATTTACATGGTCAGTTCCACTGTACTCACTACTCAGAGATTTATTACAAGTAAAATTAAATTATTGTGTTCTGAACTGAGCTTAATTAAAAGTAAATTACATTTTCATTACTGGAAGTTTAGTCTTAAAAGTTTTTTAAGTTAAATATTCCACAAACAGTTATATCACCCATGCCAGACAAACAAGAGGGCCTCTTTCTTCCATTTAGGTGATTTTAACTTACTTTACAACTGTTGTGGAAAATTAGTGTGCCCGAACTTGGGGTCACGTCAAATTAATAAATTTCTCCAGGAAAGAACCGTTGTAAAATTGGCGTTCCCAACGCGGGGCGTCGACAACGGAAATAACTGTTGTAGTTTATATTATGTTTTAGGGTTTCAATCAACAATTTGGGGAATTGGTCTACTCACGAAGCTGCGGAATAGTGTGTACGAAATATATTAGTAGAATTTGTTTGCAACTTAGCCTTCAGCCCCGACTCACGCGCTGCTTTTTTCCGCTAGCGACGAAAAATCTCGCTTTACGAGGGTTCACCTCGACGCTGCTTTCTCGGAATATGAACTCGCTTTTCAGGGTACTTTTTGGTACTTTGATGCTATTTTACGTTTTTTATCGATTTTGGGGGAACTAGTCGAACTATAAGGTCGAGTAAAAAACAATCATATTATGAAGAATAGTCACTTTATATTTATTTTTTTACATAAATCCCAATAAAGGTTCATTATAGTACGGAAAAGCTCAATAAAATACTTCCGGTCAAAAAACTTTCATTTCGTTGTCCGAGCCACTAGAAAACCAAATTGTATACCAAATTTGAACCTAAAGTGAGAACACACATAGTATATATACCAAGTATCCATAAACCCCCCCCCCCCTTAACTTCGGAACAAGTATAAATAAATAAATGAGCTTTGGGGTACCTTTATATGACAAAGGGAGATGAAATTTGGTGTAACCGACTATTTCACCTCTTATTCCAAAATGGGGGATTGAGAGAGTAATTCAAAAATCTTAAATAGAAACCCCCATCAAGTAATTCCTCAATTTAAAGTTCTTGATAAATGAAGAAGAATGACACAAATTAGAGGTATTTTATCTTAACTCTATCGAAAATGGAAAAAATTGCTTAAAACCGTTTGAAACCGTTAGCATTATATTGAAACACCTCTTTTATCGAAGGTTGGCGTCTTGAAGCACCAGCTTAAATATTTCTTTTAAGTCTTTAATGTTTTCTTATTAAGTGGGTTTCCCTTCTCCAATTCTACATTTGATAAATCTTACGCTTGAGTTTTCGGAATGTTTTTTAATTTATTAACTACTGCGCGTCAATCAAGCCAACGCGAAGTTTCGAAGAATATTGTGGATTTTCACAATTAAAAATACCGAACTAAAGCTGTAAACCGATCAAAACCAGGGTTAGTTAGTTTAAACATGCAACCATGTCATCTTTAGTAAATCTATATATATAAAAGCCAAAACCCACTGACTCATTGACTCACTCATCACGATTTCTCAAAAACTACCGAATGAATTGGAATGAAATTTTGTATGTAGCTTCCTCTAGGGCCATAGGTGCTCACTCAGAA
>JAGFPH010012158.1:3518-14323 GCA_018207615.1 Philaenus spumarius | reverse complement strand
TTTTAATCATTTTATTTTTTAGTACTTTTTAGAACAAAACAAAAAAAAATATTCTACCTAGTCAATTGTATAAAAAAATTATTGTCCCAGGCGGGATTCGATCGCGCGACCTTTGAATTACTGGCCGTGCTCGCTACCATGGTGCTACCCTGTGCGGCCGCTGCCACGATGCTAGATTGACAACACAAACTTGTTTATTTTTAAACATTTATCCATAATTATAAAACGCTGAAGTTTTGATAAAAGCGGGTGGTGTCATTTTGTTTGACATGTTAAGCACTATAAATACTGAAAATTTGATCAAAATCGTTAGAGCCGTTTTTGAGAAATTTGCATTTTTGTGGTTTTTGATGGGTTTTTAGGGGTAAATTACCCTTAAAAATTAAAAATTCCAAAAAATAAAAAAACGCCTGGAGATATTAGGGTTTAGTACCTACATACCAAATTTCATGAAAATCGGACCAATAGTGTCCTCTCTGGTCGTGTATACATACTGACAGACAGACACCACTCTAAAAACACTTTTTTGGGTTCAGGAAGCACCAAAACAAAAAATTCCTCTAAAAATATTTTTGGGTTCAGGGAGCACCAACACAGATGATTGCACTAAACAATTTTTTGGGGTTCTGGGAGCACCAAAACAGTTAATTCAACTGAAATTTCAAATTCGAACATTTTTACGAAAACAATACTTTCTCCATATACTACGTATAGGGTGGAGAAAGTAATATGGAAATTTAATGCAACTTGGCTTTTACACACAGGTCACTTTAATTGCATTGAGCTTTAATTCCCAAAAGAGGGCGTTTTTTCTTCCAAATGTCAGACGTTTTGGAACTATTGATGGAAGTATGACCGAATTTAAAATCTTGAACAGTATGAAAATATTAAAAATTTTAAAATTATTACGGTTATAGTTGAAACAATTAAATCTAAAATATTCTAAACATTTTCGATTACTTTTATCGAAAAGAAACTGTCTATCCAATGAATCTTTCGTTATGTCTGTACCAAAGGACCAAAAGCATTCTTTTACAGTTATTTTTATAAATAAATGGAGTTTTACGAAATCACCATCATCACATTAGCATAGTAAACAGCTTGATCGATATAATCAGTTTATAAGATAAGTTGATTTTAATTGTAACCCGGAATTAAGTTTTCGTCCGTGCATCGATCTGGTCTGAAAGGAATGTTTGACGCCATTGTAGCCGGCAATGCGAGTGTACTGGTGTAACTATTAGTTGAAAATAAAAAGTGTAATGGAAAAAGTGACTATTTAACTTTTGAAATATCTATTATAATTCTCACAGAATTCAGTTCGCCGCCATCAATGTCTCCACTTTCGACAAATAAACTTTAGTATAAGTGATAAATACTTATTATAAATAAACGGTACCAGGAACTGGCACATACTTTCTCACAAATACATTTAAATTACTAAACAGATTCAATGTGACTTGTAGGGTGGGGTAGGAGAGTTTTTTTATTAAAGTTGGAGATTAACTAATAAATATTATTATTATTATTATTATTATTATCTAGAGAGAAAACTATTCGATCGATTTCGAAAAAATTTGCACCAAACACGTCAATTAGGTCTTCATAGATGCACGTAAAATGGTTTTGAAATTTTTTTTAAAACAACCCGCTTTATGGCCAAAAAACCCCCCAAAACAGTTATTATTATTATTATTAGCTAAACGAGAATTTTTAGAAAGATGCGGGTTTCTGTATATGATAGGGCACATTAAAGGCTACAAATAAGCCAAATTTTATCAAAATCGTTAGAGCCGTTTTTTAATAAAAAAATAATAACTGATTTTTTGGGGGTTTTTTGGCCAAAAAGGGGGTTGTTTTTCAAAATTGTTCAAAACCCTTTTTCTTGCATCTATACAGGCGTACTGGACATGTCTGGAGCAAATTTGGTTGAAATCGATGGAATAGTTTTCTCTCTAGCTTTGTATATTTTTATTAAAGTAGGCGATTAACTAATAAATATTATTATTATTAGCTAGAGAGAAAACTATTAGATCGATTTCGAACAAATTTGCACCAAACACGTCAATTAGGTCTTTATAGATGCACGTAAAAAGGTTTTGAAAAATTTTGAAAAAAAACCCCTTTTATGGCCAAAAAACCCCCAAAAATCAGTTATTATTATTATTAGCTAAACGAGAATTTTTAGAAAGATGCGGGTTTTTGTATATGGTAGGGCACATTAAAGGCTACAAATAAGCCTAATTTTATCAAAATCGTTAAAGCCGTTTTTTTATAAAAAAATAATAACTGTATTTTTGGGGGTTTTTTGGCCAAAAAGGGGGTTGTTTTTCAAAATTGTTCAAAACCCTTTTTTGTGCATCTATACAGGCGTACTGGACATGTCTGGTGCAAATTTGGTTGAAATCGATCGAATAGTTTTCTCTCTAGCATTATCTACATACAGACATACAGACATACAGACATACAGACATACAGACATACATACAGACATACAGACAGACATTTTGTAAAAACCACTTTTTTGGACTCAGGGGGTCCCAAAACGGATATTTCCACAAAAATCTCAACATCGATTTTTTTGCGATCACTATACTTTCTCTATACTACAGTATAGTGAGAAAGTAAAATTGGTGTTTGTAATTATGTACCAGTGTAAAAAGTTGTACTTCTTTGGTATGATTTAATAAATAGCTTTAAATTTTCATGCAACTAATTCATTACCATAAAACAATTGTTTTATCTTGCAGCAGAACCGTTGACCGAGTTGAGCGAATTTATAAAATATTTTTTTGTGGGTTTTAAATCTGTCTACTCACAAAGATGCTGAATTGTTGTTTGCGAGTACGAAATATATTATTAGAATATGTTTGCACCTCAGCCTCCATCTCCGGCTCCGGCTTTGCGAGTTTGCACCTCGACTTGCTGCCTCAATAATTACATAATTAACATACAGGGTGAGTTTTAAATGTCCCCCCCCCTAATTTTTTCCGCATTTCTTAAGATATCGACTCCCAACCACCGCCAAACATCATTGATTAGTTTATACTTTCTTTTGATGAGGTTCACATTTTTGGCCGCCATCTTGGATCCGCCATATTGGAATGAACTTTTATTTTTTGAATGTAAAGGTAAGGTTGTGACCCATCATTTCAAACTATTTTTTTCCGTAGAACATGATGCCGCAATCGGTTTTTAATTATCTGCTTTCGTTCTCGAGATATTAACCATTTTGTAAAAAAAATAAATTTTCAAAAATCCCTTGTTTTATTCATTTTTTTTAAATATCGACCCTTTATCATCAGATATCACAGTTTGGCAGTAGCTTATAGATTTTTATTAAGTTATAAATTTGTACTGCCATCTTCAGTAAATTTGTTTAATTTCAGTGTATTAACAACTTTTCTCTGCGAAACTGAAGATGGCAGTAAACATTTATAACTTAATAAAAATCTATAAGCTACTACCAAACTGTGATATCTGATGATAAAGGGTCGATATTTAAAAAAAAATTGAATAAAACAAGGGATTTTTTAAAATTTCAATTTTTTACAAAATTGTTAATATCTCAAGAACGAAAGCAGATAATTAAAAACCTATTGCGGCATCGTGTTCTACGGAAAAAAATAGTTTAAAATGATGGGTCACAACCTTACCTTTACATTTAAAAAATAAAATTCATTCCAATATGGCGGATCCAAGATGGCGGCCAAAAATGTGAACCTCATCAAAAGAAAGTATAAACTAATCAATGATGTTCGGCGGTGGTTGGGAGTCGATATCTTAAGACATGCGGAAAAAATTAGGGGGGGGGGGCATTTAAAACTCACCCGGTATATTAGAGACGGAAAATATTTTATCCCTTGGATGCAATTAAAAAATCTAAATGTAATTTGTATTTACTGTATCTAAATTGTACCAAGTTTAAGGTATCTATCTTCATTGCAGTGCAGGAATTATTATTTACTAGGGGAGACCCTGCGTGCTCCGCATGCCAACCTCCTATGAAATTTTCTAAAAACGTGTTATGTTTTATTTATAATAAAGGTGTAGGATTAATAATAACCTCAAAACTAAGATGGTAAATAATGTTAAATGTTCAAATCAAATTATTTTATAATAGCAGTTATAATTATTTAATAGTTGTTTCATATTTTGAAATCAGCTGTTCATATTGGTTACTCACTATTAATTACCGTTATTATCAATAAATAGGTCTTCTATTAAATTATAATATGTATTATGTATTTTTAAGTATGTAACATAGTTTTTTCTTATCTTTAAATTCCTTAACGTAAGTTTTTATTGGTTTGTGTGTGTTGAAACATGTGCTGGTCCAGTCTAGCCTAAAGCTAGCCATTCACGGTCCAATTTGTAGTCCGATTCAATGTCCGATGTCCGATGTAGGAGCGTGAATGGGTTTGATGGACGACGAGTTGGATGATCGGACGTATCGGAGTCCCAGACCAGCCTCCAAGAAGATCCAACTTCCAACTTCCGACGGAGTAGGACTGTGAGTGGGGTGATCGTCCGATTGCGTCAGTTTAAACTTTGATCTTGCTGTTTGATCTTACTTTTCCCCCTATACCTCTTTGTACCTTTTTACTTCTACAATAATGGATAGTAAAGGGCTTTCGGAATTTATTGAATTGTACCGGGAGAGTAGGTGTTTGTGGGGCACAACTGACACAAGTGATGCAATGTATGCAAACTGACATGTTTATGAGTTTCTTCGCGTTTATGAGTATCTAAAAATATAAGGTAAAATATCCAGATATAGAGGTTATTCCCTTTCATTTGACACTATCCGCTTGTAAATCGGTCCAGTGGAAGCCTCACACGTTCTTTCGGAAGATTTTTAAATTTGTGTTTTAATATATAGGATTTTTAACGGTAGTTTTCTAACTCAACTATTAGACTCAAGTAATCAATATCCAAATGGTTTTGCTTCCTAACATATCGCTTAAGCATAGTAAGTACAGAATTTCAGCTGTCTAGTTTGTAGAAAGTTGGTGCAAATTACATTTATTGTACATTCATTTTAACGACTTAGATAAGAGTGATCGAAATTTATTTGGGTTTTATAAGTTATATGGAACATTTATAGAATAAATGTAAAAATAATTATCTCTCTAGCTCCAATGGTAGTAAAATGTTAAATATTTATTGTTTTAGGGTTTGGTATTCAAAACACGAGACCTATAAATCAATTGTTATGTATCACATAAAAAATCAACTGTGCAAAATTTCACCTCTATTCTCATGGGAATTGATGGTGTATTGTTTTAGGGTAGTTAAAATACATTAAAATACAATCCCTTAAATACATTAAAATAGCTCCCTTTAAATTAATACAATCGAATAATTTTTTTTATGACTAAACACTCGCGTTACAGATAAAAGCAAACTGATATTTTCAGTGAAATCGGTTTATATTTTTAGTTAAGTCTATAGAGGACAAACAAAGGAACATTCATTTATTTGTATATATATATATAAAAGAAGAAGTCCTGACTGACTGACGCAAGACCAACGTACAGCCAAAACTATGATAGCTAGAAACTTTAAACTTTCAGGGTACCTTCATACCACTATGACGAGGTATGCTAAGCAAGGATTTATGTTAAGGGTTGAAATTGGTAAACATACATTGGTTCACTCCCAGCCCTATAACAGACAAAACAGCTGATTCGAATCAAAACCTTAGCAACACAATTCTAGGTGTGGCCTATACTGAACCAACAAATATTACCATAGGAATCAACTTAGGAAATTTAGATTCAGTTAATTATTTTTCACAATTGACACAAAGAAAAAAGTTAATGAAAAAGACTTTCTGTGTTATAATTCAAAGGGCTGTTGTTACACACTGCAAATAAAACTGCTGGTTTGGATCAAAAGCTCAACACAGTTTTAGGTTTATATTGAATAAACTAACGTTTCTGAAAAGCGTTTAGATTATTACCATAGCAACCAAATTGGCAAATTTAGAAACAGGTCACTATTCTTCACAACTCACAGTTTTTTAAAGCTAGATAATAGCATACGCAAACAACGAAACATGCTTACTTTATTATAATTCAAACAACTATAACTAATCAAATTAATTATGTTACTAGGTCTTTCAGACCTGTTTGACATATTCTTTTACCGTATTACATTTTGGTCATATTTTATAACTTAAAAATTCTCTCTCTTCTATATAAAAATAAAAAATGTCTGGCCTAATAAATCATCAATAATCTGTTTGCATTTGCTTCGCAAGAGTAGCCGCGGGGGTTGGTGATCGAAGCCCTCTAGTATTCATATATTATAGATAACTTTACTGATAAGGTTTCATTGAATCCATACAATAACAGCGTTTTAAATAGTTTAACAAACATTCTTTATGGAATTCTATAGTACTCATTCTATAATTCTGCAAATAGTAGTAACTGTCGTAACACTATTTAGATTGTATCCAGCGATTGAATAGTCCGATTTTTATTTTTTTACCAGAGAAACTAATGATTTTTAAAGAGTTTTTACTTGATGTATCACAAGCTATATATATAAATTAATTAAAAGAATTAGAGTTGAAGCCATAGGAAAGAGGTTTGGAATTTTGTAAACTAGTTAACGATGACCAACTGACCCGGTAACAGATTTTGGATTATCTTTCCGAATTAACTGTAAATAATAAAGGAAAAAATAAACCTGTTTTTAAAATAACATATCTAAATTAATTCTTTTTATTGTCTTCATCGTAGTGAAGGAACTGATAAACTGATGAAGATTTGGAAGTCGAACCGGATACGTGTTAATTAAGTATACCATGACAATGGGAGCAGTAACTTTATCTGGATTTAGTGAAAACCCTCGAGCAAGTGACTAGGGGGGGGGGGGGGGGGGGGGGGGGAGGAGGAGGGGAAGAAGGTTGGACAATCGATGGGGTAAGGCGAGAGATAAGGTCGAACTGCCTGTCTTGGATACTAGTGGACCCGGTAATGCTCCGCTATTGCTTGATTTTAGTATATAAATTATATGATTATATTAAATTATAAAACACAATAAATTATAAACACTTACCATATTCACTAAAGTAAGTGTAATACAAATTAATTTTGAAGTGACATGTTACTATCATATACTATTCTTATGATCAGAGCAAGCGGTTACCCGCGGATTCAACATTTTGTTGTTTAATGTTAATGCCATTTATTGTATAAGGGAGCTATCCTATTTTTATTATTATGTAATTTTAAGGGTAGCTATCCCATTTCATTAATTTAACTATAAAGTTTAAGGGGTTGTATATCGCTTAATAATAATATTACTCAAATTTAGCTTTATGGCTTGTAGGAAGTTTATTGCTGTGAACATACTCTCTAAACTCTAAACAATCCTGGTGCTATAATGTGTAAATTGTGAAATATTTAGTGAAATTAGTAGTTGAGTAGTTGTTTAGTAAATAGAAAAAGTGTGTAAATAATTACATAATTTTAATTGTAGTTAACCCATTTCCTCTTTTTGACTTAAATTATAGAATTGAAAATTGTTTTTTATATGATTTAAAAATAATATTAAAATATTTTAGCTTTATTTATTGTATAGGGGTAGCAACCTTATTTCACCGCCTTAGATTCTAGTAGTTGTGATGTCTGAACACTCAATTCATTATTATGGATCTACACTGTGAAATTTGTAGTGAAATCGGTCGACAAGTTTTTGAGTCTATAGAGGACAAAGAGAAACAACATTGTTTTGAAATATAGAGATAACGTATCTGAATTGCCACAAATACGTTTATGCAAATGGATAATTTTTGACTGTCTCCATCATACTGATGAAGACTTGGAAGTCGAACAAAATATGTGTTAAGCCTACTATGTCAATGGGAGCAATATCTTTATCTGGATTTAGTGAAAATATTTGAGCAAGTGACTAGGTGGAGGGGGAGAGCGGGAATGGTAAGCAATCGAATCGGAAAGGCGAAGGATAATATAAAATTGCCTGCCTGTTTTTGGAACAGAAAATACAAATTCTCGTACAAAAATATACAGAGTGCTTGAAAAGTTCTCCCTCGAGACACAAATAACTATTTCTTCCCGAAAGTTTCTCTAACTTACATGCAAATAAAATCGTAACCATATTTATTAAAACAAATTCCAAAGAAAATAACTTACATTTATGTCGATTTCAAACGCAGGTCACTGACAACAATGTTAAACGTGTAACGAAAAGTGTTAATAGTTCGACCACGCAGCTGAACCGCTGAAGTGAGTTGAGCGAATATTGAGTTTATATGTTTTAGGGTTTAAAAAAGCAACTATCTGGGACATTCCTCTACTCATGAAGGCGCTGAACCGCTGCCTAAGCGTGCAAAATATATTAGTTGAATTTGTTTGCACCTCAGCCTCCAATCGCAGCTCACACGTTGTCCGCTTCCGTTCGTAACTGAAGCACTCGCTTTTTATGGTATTTTACGTTTTAATTGATTTTGGGGAAACCAGACGGGAAATAAGGTCCTGTAATAAAAATGTGCACAATAATCTCCTACGGTATGTATTTTTTTCTAGATAAAACCCCAAAAACATTTTATTCTAGTAGGAAAAGTCACAAAAGTAATTGACTTCCTGTTAACAAACTTGCTTCCGGTTTTTGCATTTCTTTTATCTAACGAACTCGTGCGAGCAACTTTGAAAACCAACTCGTGTGCTAAATTTGAACCAAATCGGACGTAAAGTGCGGTCGTTGGAGTGCGAACAGATATATACAATTTTCGATGCTGTCCCAAAACCAGTTCTTTGGACCATGATCGGTGCTCATTGACTACTTCCGACCATTAGACCCACTGCAAAGCTCATCGTTTGCATATCATTTCACCTGTCCTAATTCGTAAAAATGTATAATTAATTTTTAAAATGTAATTTTCTCGTCTAGAATTTCAATACATTTTTGGTAAGCTGTCTAATTAAGTTCGAATACGAATGTCACATCACTTTGACGGTCTTCAAAGTAGGACTAAACTCATTTTTAAAATAGCAAGTAATAATATTTTTATTCCCCAAAGTTGGTCTAATTTATCTCTATATATAAAAGGCAAAGACCTCACTCACTGATCATCACTAATTCTCCCACTTTCCATGAAACTAGAGAGATGAAATTTGGCATGTGAATACTTTGTGATGCAAATAGGAAAACTAAAGAAATTTCATTTTGTTATTCAAATTTTTAGGGGTAGTTTTGGAGGTTTAGGGGTGGTTTTGTGTTGTCATTCCCAAAAACTGTTTTGCAATGGCTTTATATTTTTTGCTATAGCGGGAAAATGAAAGACCGGATCTTAAATTTGATGGAAAATCGACAGTGTGGAATTCAATTGTCTACAACTTTTGTATAAAAATTTTTAACTATCTCAAACGGTAACCAAGCAAAATTTGTTTATAGTTGAAAAGAAGTACTAATTTAAGAGTTGCCATTCCCAAAAAATGGTTTTGTATTGAGTTCTATATATAAAAGTCATTACAAATAAAACTTAACATATGTTTTTTTTAGAAAGTTCCATCGGGAGTTGGCGTGCGAAGCACGCAGGGGCCTCCCCTAGTCTGCTAATAAAATCGTATTTATTATAAAAACTCCCATAGAAAACAATTTAAATTCCCGTCGATTTCAAAGGCAGACAACAATCATAATATACTTAAACATGAAACAATGAATGTGGCTTCATAAAATCAACTGTTGAATAACGTGGAAAGCATACAGTGATACTATTTATTCATTTATGGTATTGCTTCAACGCCTTATCAATATTCAATGCACTTTATACATTGACTACATTTCGTGTTCTTGCAAATAAAGTTCCCAGAATACATAATATTCTTTCCACGACTACCAATATGCTGTCTCGTAACTACTGTATGTCCAGTACAAGAATTTATTGCCACATTCATTCTTGACACGTTTGGTGGAGATGTTGCTTATTTGAGTAACACTTTAGCAATATTGAATTGTACGTGACACGTTTTTTGGAAATGTTGTTTATTTAATTTGAGTAACAGTTTAGCAACAATAAAATTGTATTTTATATTGAATACAAGCTTTTTTTTTAATTCGTTCAGAATACAATAATTGCAATTTGTTTACACTAATGGGCTCACCCTGTGATAAAAAATCTACACTCGCGGCGAAGCAAATGCAAAGACTAGCATGTATCTGTTGTTAATATTATAATTAAAATAACTGATTTGGATAAAAAAAAACTTTATCCAATTTCAGGTGTGGCCTGTACTGAACTAACACACATTAGCTAGTTGAATTTACATTCATTACCATAGCAATCTATTTAGCAAATTTAGAGTCAGTTAATTGTTTTTCACAATCAACGCTTTTTTAATTTAGGTTAGCAAAATAAAAACACACACAATGAAAAATCAATGAAAAAGGCTTACTATATTATAGTTCAAACGCCGGTTTGGATAAAAAGCTTAACACAATTTTAGGTAAACACAAACAACGAAAAATGCTTACTATATTAAAAACCTAATTATATCAAAATCATAATTCAAACACCTATTACTATTAAAATTATGCTACCTTTATTCTTTACTAGGTACATCTGACCAGTTTGAAATACTGCTTTACCTTATCTCATTTTGGTAATATCTTATAACTTAAAAATTGGGTGTGCGTCGGACCACACGGTGGAAGTTATACTTCTTTGGCCATTCTCATACACCCACTCACGCACACAAACAGACAGGATATATAAATGAAATATAAGACATTTTTCAATATTATTCAATATATTTATCTTCAATATATTATAC
>JAGFPH010012157.1:8910-30626 GCA_018207615.1 Philaenus spumarius | reverse complement strand
AATGTAGATAATATTTGTAGCATTCAATGACTAGAGTTTCTATTAGTTGCCTGGGAACTATAATTAACCATGTATCCTGGTGTTTTTGGTACAATATTCCATTGACTAGTTTAAATCTTGTTTGCTGGGTTGAATTTGGATCTGCATTTAATGTTTTAATATAATTTGGCCTTATAATTAGGTCATTCTGTTGTAACGTTGATAAATTTTGAAGGTTTTCCATAAGTTCTATATTGTGTTGTCTTATTAAATTAGCTACAATTAAATCTGTAGAGGGGGTTACTGAATTTTGGTGGTTTTCATTAATTTTCACTCTGCTAAGTAAATCTGCTAATGTGTTGTCGGTTCCTTTACAATGTATTATTTCGAATTGGTAATCCTGTAAGGCAAGAATCCATCGAGTTAATCTAGCATTAAGTAGTTTGCATGTCTTTCGGAAAGTTAAAGCTTTATGGTATGTGACAATGGTTAATTTGGAATTTAAAATATAGTGTCTTACTTTGTGGATACAGTATACCACTGCTAATAGTTCTTTCTCGGTAGTAGTGTAGTTAAATTCACATTTCTTTAAAGTTTTTGATATGAATTATATGGCTTTCTTCTGATTATTGGAGTCAATTTGGTATAGGTGTCCGCCTACAGCGAAATCTGAACTATCTGTTTGAAGGTAGTATGGTTGATTTAGAATAGGATGGCTAAGTACATTAGTTTGTAGATAGGGTTACCATCCGTCCGGATTTCGTCCGGACAGTCCGGATTTGGAACACGTGTCCGGTTTGGCGTCCGGACCTGAGAAATGTCCGGATTTTAATAAAAATGAACTGAAAACGTGGCCGAATAGGGGAATTTTACGCCACGTTGCAACTAAGGTTTGTAACACTGCCAGCAGTGCGCTCACTGCCTTCTGTGCTTTTGTCTGCGTCAGCGTCGTCTGACAGCTTAAGGCTCAAGGACACTCACAGTTGCAGTCCACACATCGCCCAGAGCGGACGACTGTCACTTGTTTGTATTTGTGTTGTGTTGGTTACTTGGCAGTTTGTTTCAAAATAACTTATTATGCGTGCCTAATGTTCTTGATGTATTGGTACTACTGTATTAGTGTTCAATTTGAAAGTTTTTAACTGTACAAAATGCCAAAGCGCAAGTGTGTTTTTACTGAGAAACTGAAAGAAGAGTACAAGTTTTTGAGACTGTGTCAAAACAGCAGTGATCGTGTGAGGTGTTTGACATGCAATTCTGAATTTTCGGTGGAGCACCGAGGACGATATGACATTGAAAATCACTTGCAGAGTGAGAGACACAAAAAGGCCAATCAAACAACATCTTTGGCAAGTATTAAACATTTTTTTAAAAACACTGATGTCACAGATGCTGACTTACAATGTGCGGCAAAAGAGGCAACTTTTGCCTACCATACCGCAATGCACGGACTTAGTTTTAAAACATCCGATTGCACCTCCAAACTTATTAAAAAGATGTTTGAGCCCAAATTTTCGGGAGCTCGGACAAAGACCGAAGCAGTTATTGTAAATGTGAGATCTCCTTACATATTTGACAAACTGTTAAAAGATCTCAATGATGCAAATTACATCACACTAACAATTGACAGCTCAAACAGAAAAGATGTCAAATTGACTTTAGTATGTGTCCGTTATTTTAACCAAAATGAAGGTTTAACCGGCCGAGCGAATTTTCTCAATGATGGGGGGGTCTGTTTGGAAGTTGCAAATAATATGAACTCTAGTAAGCTATTTGTGTACGTTAATATGTAATGGAATTTGAATTTAACTGGTTGTGTATTAAAAAGGCTTCAGTAATATAAATTTTTAATTATTTAACCCTATTATTTTTTTAATTTAGAAACGTATAAATTAACCTGAGTTTGATAACATTTTTCACGTCTCAGGATAGCTAAAAACGCATATTTCAGTGCCTAATTTTCTAAAATATGCCTAATTCCATACCCCCCAGAACCCCCGGAAACCTCATGTCCGGGTTTGGCCTCAATAAATTATGGTAACCCTATCTTTAGACGTCCATGTGAATTTTACTTTCTTAGAGGTTAGTCTCATTAAAGGTTGTACAGTTTGTGCATACCTGTCGACAAATTTATTATAATAATTGATACCGCCTAAGAAACGTTTAAGTTCTTTTCTATTTGTCGGAGCAGGAAAGTCTTGTATGCATTTAATTTTAACTGGGTCTGGTTCTAATCCAGTTGTTGTTAGGTAGTATCCTAGAAATGGTACTTTGTCTCGGCAAAATATAGATTTTGACAATTTAATAGTCATGTTAGCTGTTTGAATTTTGTTGAATATTTTTTCTAAATGGTGTAGGTGTTGGTCGAAATTAGGGGATATCACACATACGTCATCTATGTATATGATCGAAAAATTTTCTATTGAATCTTTAAAAACATGGTCTAATGCTCTAACAAGTGCGGCTTGGGATGTAGAAAGTCCAAATGGTGTGACTACATATTGATACACTTTTCCTCTAAATTGGAAAGCAGTATATTGGCGAGATTCTTGTTCTAATTCGATCTGCCAGTATGAAGAAGTTAAATCTAAAGTTGACAACCATTTTGAATTTGTTGCTTTGGCTAGCAATTCATTAACACTGCGGTTACATTCGTAGTCAGGGGTTATAAGTGTATTCATTCGATGCATATCTAGACAAATACAAAGTTCGTCGTTTTTCTTTTTAACAACAATAATTGGATTTATAAATGGGCTATTTGATTCTTCAATTATATTTTCTTGAAACATCTTATTAATCTCTTTTGCGACAGCTTCTTGGAGGTTTATAGGTATGGGGTAGTTTTGTGCTCTATAATATTCTGCTCTATTGACTCTAATAGTATGTTTATATACATTACATCTACCTGGTTGTTCTGAAAATATGTTTTTATACTTTAGGATTAAGTTGGTAATTTTTACTTTTTCTAGAGAGTTTAGTTTAGGATGGTCTTTAAATATTTCATAGATGTCATTATGATATTGGCTATTATTGTTAAGTGTATTTGGATTATAGTTTTCATCTTCATACATGTTTTCATTGTACTCTATTAACCTGCATTTTTCTGATTCATACATTCTACTTCCTAACTTTAATATTAATGTTTCATTTTCACTATTTGTAATTATCATTTCATTATCTTCGAAGTTTATATGCATTCTCAATTTTCTTATCATGTCAATTCCTAAAATACAGTTTTTAATTAAGTTTGGTACAATTATACATTGGATATCAAATTCTATATTTTGAATGTTAGCCTTTAGTAGTATTATCTGTGTAACTCTCTTAGATTTGTTATTTAAAGCTGTATTACTCACTGGTAATTGTTCAATTGGTCCTAACTTTGTCATATTTTCTTTAAACCAATTTTCCGAAATACATGAGATTGTACTTCCTGTATCTATAAGTGTATTTGTTTTGATTCCGTTTAAGGTTAGGTCTATTTCTGGGCATCTATTATTTAATATTGATGTTTGTTCTGTACTGTTTACCTCATCTTCGTCTTCTGTAAGTAAAAAATCTCTGTCGCAGTATAAATTTGAAATCATAAAATGGAAATTATTATTATTATGTGTTGGCCTATATCCGAATTTATTTAAAGTTATTGGCACTGGGATAGGTTTTATGATGTTATTTGCCGGTAATATCTCTATTTCACCTGTATATCCATTTGGTTTTAGGTTTGAGTTTTCTAGGCCAGTGCGTTGGAGTTTAACTGTGTTTTGATTACACTGTTTTCCGCTGCTGGTTCATTCTTATGCCCTTCTTCAGTTTCTATGTTGGTGGCGATTAGTTGACATACCCTCGGTTTATCTTGGTTTGGATAGGTTATAGGTCTTCGTTCTTGGTACTGCTTGTTGTAGTTAGGCCTAGGGTTATGTTGAGGCACAAATCTGAAATTGCTCGGTATTGGTTGTGGTTGTCTCTCAAATTGTCTTATAGGAGGTTGATTGCTAAACCTATTATTATTTTGTTGGTATTGGTTGTTGTGTTGGTAATTTGGTCTAGGATGTTGGTTATAGCTGGATTGGTTTTGGTAGGGGTGGTCTCTTGTCGTTTTGTATTTGTTGTTGTAATTTTCATTAGGCCTATATTTTTGATTTCTATTCGAATACCCATTTTGGTTGTATAACTGCTGGTTTGTTCTGTTGAGAGGATTTGTAGTTCCATCGTGAGGGCTGCTGTTGTTTCTTCTCCTAATTTCAGCGTTTGTCTCCTCCGTATCTTCTCTTTGTAATAAATCTGCGAATTCTCTTATGCTTGTGACGTTCTGTACACGCTGAGCATCCTGTATTCTCTGCTCGAAATGGTCGACCAGAGTCGCTATTATATCCTCCTCTTTTGGTTGTGGGATCATAGATTTCATCGTCAGCACTCTGTCTATGAAATATTCACTTCGGGATAATTTACCTCCGGGTCTGTAGTGTTCGTATTCCAATTTTTGTCGTGTGCCTCTTTGTACATCACGGTTCCAAAACTTGGCTAGGAATTCCGTCGTGAACTCTTGGAAGTTATGTATGTCATCTTTAATTAGTTGGTACCATCTGGCTGCAGTTAAATCTAAACTGTTTTTTTATTATGTCAAATAGGCAGTCAGTATTGTCACCTTATTGATTTATTTTCCTGTTTTTTAACCGTTCATAGTATCGGGTTAGCCTATATATGTATTCGTTGGGATTAGTTTGCCTTCAGTTGAATTTTGGTAAGGTTGGGTTAATTGGATTGTTGCTTTCATGGTTTCCCGCATTACATATTACATTAATTGGTTTTTGTATAGGTTGGCCGATTTGGTTGGTTTTAGGCATTTCAGAAATTAAGGTTTGGACTTCTTGTATGACTATGGAATTATTAATTTGAATTTTGTTTTCGATTACAGTTTCTTGGTTAATTAAAGATTCCTTTAAAGTTTGGAGGCTAACGGTTTCTCCTAATTTATTTTCCAAATGGGAAATTCGTTGATTGCTTGTATCAATAGCCTGTTCGACTTCTATAAGTTTTTCAATAAATTGTTCTTCTACTTTGTTGATGTGGCTAGTTAAACATTCCTGACATTTTCTAATTCACCTGTTATAATTTTGAAATTTTCTTGTATTAAGGATTGGCTTTGGGTTAATTTGAAATCTAAGTTCTCCTCTAGGCTAGTTTGATTTAATTTTAAATTTTCCTCTAGGCTAGTTAAATTTTGTTTTAATTTGATATTTAGATTTTCTTCTAGGCGAGTTTGATTTGATTTTAATTTAATGTCTAAATTTTCTTCTAGGCAAATTTGATTTTGGGCTAATTTGGTATCTAGGTTTAACTGTAAATTTTGTATTAATAAGGTCATTTGTTCTAAAAGATAATGTTGGCTTAATTCTGTAGACGTTTCACTTGGTGCAACTGCCACTGTGCTGGTAGTTGGTTGTGGTGTGTCACTTTCTTGGTTTTCGACTTCACTAATGGGTCTTAAATTCTTTAAATGGCCTTCCTGCGCTTTTCAGTCGGTTTTATAGATTTTCTTAAATTATATTTGGGGTCATCATCTTGTGGATTATTCATATTTTATAATATAGGCTTATCTTAAACTATTATTAGGTTATTTCCTAGAGTATTGGTCTTATCTTAAGTAGGTTATATTTTACTTATAGTATGGTACTTATAACTAATATTACATTAAAGTGTGAAATTATCAAATTGCTATATCTATAAATGTGTTGGTTGTGTTTTTTTAAGTGTTTAAGGAAGTATTTATTTATTCTGGGGATAATTACAGCTGGCACGTTGGTCGCCAATTTTTATAACATTTTGATCTCTTTTACTAATGTCCCACTAGTTGGGCGTCAATTTTTTATAACATTAGGCCTACTTTTACTTGCCCCAAAGTTGGAAGCCAATTTTTTATAACACTACTCTATTTATTATAATGCTTTTACTCAAATTGTGGAGCCAATATATATATTCAATAATCACTTAGGCTAATCTCATTCTGCAACTCATATAGCCTTTAAGGTAATACAATTGGAACCTACTTACCTAGTTCAGCCTCAATTATATTAACTTTTGAAATAAATACAAGTGTAATTTAACAAGATTTTGATTTAATATAATTAAAATCATTCATTTATTAATACAGAAGGTTTGTTATTTATTTGATATACATAAGAAAAGAATTTGTTTTGTTTGATTTATAATAAAGAATATCTATTTCAAAATGTCTATTTCCGGTTTAGCTCAGTTCAGTATAAAAAAATTAAAATTCATAAAATAAAGTTCGTTTCATCACAATAATAAATCATTTATTTGATTTAGTTTTTAATTCAAAATAATCTCGGGATAGGGGCACTCGTGCTTCTGTAATTATCCCAACCAAATTTATACGCATTTATAGGTTTCAAACGTGAACGTTAACAATTAAGAAATGGTGTCATTAGGAATTGGATTAGAAAAGGTAAAGTTTTATTTTAATTAGTTTCCTTTAGGTATGGATTTTAATCAATGTTCATTTTAATACTTATCGTTTTTGGTGGTACACATTGGGAATCATATTGAGTTATTGCACTTTTGAATTTACTTTTATAAAAATAATTGACGGCGTCACTTCCTCAGTACATTATTTACATCCATCCACGCTTAGTTCTCAATTAACACTGATTTGTCTTCTCTTTCAAAGAATGTAGCTTGGTTCCTTTACTTCCGCCTTTGTTAGGAATGCGGAAATGTATGCTCGTTCTTTTAATTCGTCGGTAGCGTCCACGTGATGTTACGTCATACATTCCTTTCTACGGTTGTCATGGTTACTCGTTCTGACGTAGATGCTGTTTTCATAAGACGGTCGCTTTGTCCCTTTTAAATAGTTTTCTATGGTTTATATACCTAAAGTATTTCTTTGTCGATTAATACAATCGTTGAGTTGATTTGTTCTTGCGTTTAAAGCATAAAATTTATTTACTTGGAATATTTTTAATTTACCCGATCAAATAATTACTTCCTTTTGAATTTTGGTGTAAGTTGTACTACTGGTGTCATATGTTAAACTGATTATTGTAAATATTTTAATAGTAATAATAATCTACAGTAAATAATTGACTATAAACTATTTCTTACATATTTTCTTAAATATAGAATATGTTCTATACATTGGATTATCGTGTTTTTGTTTATAATTTTTTAATTACATGGTACATTATTAGTCTTTTACTTGACTCGTGTTTACAATGGTTTTATCGCCTACAAATATGGCTGATATAAATTAACTAAATACGTTTTTTAATCACCTTGAGTTCTTGCATAGTGTCTTTGACAAGTTTTACACAAATAATAAATATAGTGTTTTCTAATTTAGTACCTGACTTTCATTTCTTCATGGGATTGTTACTGGTGTTTGTTTACATATTAACATAGGGTTCTCTAGGCTATAATACTAGACTGTTATAAATGAGTTGTTTCTGTATTGCTGAGATTTGATACATTACACTGATTACACTATCATATTCCACTCTATCTTCTTCTGCCTCATCTCTGTCCTCCAATCCCAACACACTTTCATTGTCGTCCTCTGTTTCTCTTAGCCACTGATCTAACTTTTCTTGTTCACTTTTATTCTTGTTTCCTAATGTTATTGTCCACTAAACACATGAAACTATGAATACCGTTCTAATACAACAATAAATAACTAGTTTTGTATCTTATAACAATGAAAAAAAAAAAATTGAAATATGTTTATACACAAAAAAATTGTAACGCCAGTGGGCGCGTGGATTACATCTGTAATCCAGTTAAAACAACGCTCAGGAAATAATTTGTCTAACAACGAAAGGCGCGCCGAGAAGACTCGGGTTGCACTGGTGGGTGAGGGAAGAGGTGGGGAGAAGGTATATGACCGCTCAAGGTTATACGTGGTTGGCAACATGTATAACACCTATTTTATTTTTTAGAAGAGTTCAAGCATGAGCTGCTGCGTTATTACTTGGTGCGGCCTCTAGGAGTGTTATAGGTCTTTGTGTATTCACTGACGCTCAATTGTGCATAGGGTACAGACTCAATGCTGTGTGGGTTAATATTTCACCTGAACAGCAACAGCCAAATTGGCTTCCCAAATTTTAAAAGTTTTCTTGGGGAGGTCAAAAATATCCCTGGACTCCTTTTGCCGAAGGAGGGGAGGGTACTCCTCAACACGTTCACTGCTACGCAAATTTTGTATTTCCTTCGCTAGGAGCTGACCTTTTATTTTTTATATTTATAGTCTAAATGAGTATAAATTACTTTATTTTTTAACCTTTCTACGTAATAATCACTAATATAAAAATTGGCGCAATGCTCTGTGTATTGAAAATTCTCCCAGTACGGGGGTTGGCGTGCGAAGCACGCAATGCACTGTGCGTCAGCCGCTTATCATAGTGTTTGGTGTCAAGCTCACATGTGCGTCCTTATCAGTGAACGTGTTAAGCCCTATACCCCGGTCTAGAAAATATCATATGGGCGCCCATGGGTAGCCACACAAAAGAAAAAGTGTACAAGTTATTTTTCTTAGTTCTAACTAGGGCCTATTGGAACAAAAACAGGTTTCATATATATTTGCATAGAGTTATACCTAAACTTTACCGTACCTTCATCACTCAAACAAGTGATGGTAAGAGGGATCTACTGAAAAAAATAGAAATACTTCTTGAAAAATTATTTTTGTCTTGTAGGCCTAATGTTTTATAAACCGTTTTAAAAGATGATTGATGATACACGTTACATTTTAAGCTACTTCCATCATGAAGTTAATGCTATTAAAACAATAGCATAAGTTAGGCCTATTGCATGTACCAGAATGCACCCCATTGGATAGTTCTTTGTTACTCAAACAGCTAAATACAGTGTATAGTAGGCCTACAGAACAGAGTTAAGTTATTTATATTTTGTATGTTTTTAAGTGTTTACTTCCAACAATGTAATCATTTCTTTATTAGACATTCACTAAATTCAATTTCCATAGTAACGTAATACTTATTATATCTCATTTACAATTAATTGAAACTCTTTTGAAACAAGTTCTCTCTTGCGCTCTATGATCTGTTACATCACCTTTGAATAATAAAAGAATTAAGAATTATTATTATCACTATCTGTTATCAACTAATTCATTGTGCTACTTAATTGATTGCATAGATTCAGGACTCGAGTAGCCATGACACATGTTAGCACTCAGACGCACTTGAAAGATGTGGGGAGAGATTTATTGTGGGGCCCATGCAAACTGAATTTCCTGGACCTTACGTTTGACATTGATGCTTGGTTGGGGGACATATACACAAAAGTTGACTGGCATTTTAAATGTGGCGAGAATATATTCGACCCGTCTTCAAAATTTAAATATGTGAAGAAAGTTAAAGCCGGTTGGTTAAATTTTTCAGAAACAACGTACAATATGGATGAGTGGATAAAAGAGGTTGGTGTCATAATTGATAATATAGAAGAAAATGCAATTATTGACCACTCATCCGAAATCAAAGCAGTGAAACGTAAAGTTATTAAATCCGAAGGCTATAATTTTATCGATTGGACGTATGATTTGAATGAAAGATTAGAAGACGTTATATCAAAAATTGCAAAAATTTAATCACTAAGTGATGAAGAAAATTATGACAATGTTGACCACGAAGTAAAAATTTAAGTAAATGGAAAGAAAGTAAAGGCTATTGGATTTTTGAGAAAATTTTGTTGTTGTTTTGGAGCTGCCAAAACTCCACCCAGTTAAAACCCATGTCTCAACTAAGAACAAAAAATTATTAAGTATTATTGGCCCAAGTTTTCCTAGTTTGTTGTTTAGATAACTTGTGTTTTAATATTTAATCTTACTATATTTAAAAAATTTACGGTGTTCAATATAATCTTAAAAAACTGTTAACTGGTGTTTTATTTCATATAGTTTTTATATTTCAATATTGGTAAGTATTTATTTAGTTATAAAATAGACTAGTTTGTGTTGTAATAGTTATATATTAATATAATATTATTTAAAATCAATTACTTTGATCCATTATTATAGTAAAGCTAAAATTGTGTTGGTTATTATATAAGTCAAATTTTGGTATCATTACAATATCGTAATGACTTTGAAATGTAATGTTGGAGAGATTGCTCATTTAAAACTAACCCGTTTAATCAAAGCCCAAATAATTTCATAATAAATTACTACTTTATGTAGTGCAAGGCCGTAGCCAGGGGTCAAACCCCCCACCCCGAAATCCAGGAATTTAGCAGTAAAAATTAATACTAGGTTTAAACAGTGCAAATTAAATTATAAAATAGACAGCACAACAGAGGATCCAGCAACATAGTTTTGAGTTATTGTCAACGCCACAAGGTCGTGCTGAATCCAAAAATTGGGTGATAAATACGTTCAAACATCCTACTACACAAAGGTACCTGATTAAATTTATGACAGATAATCCTACTAAAAAGGTTATAGATAACGTGTACGGCCCGAGAATCGAAGGTGACGATTTTATGGTCGGTGATAAAACAATACAGTTTACGGACGAAGGGAAAATATCTATAGAAGGTACTAACTATAAAGGAACACCTGGACTGTACGAGTTACTTTTTAAACGAATACCCAAAGATGGTATGTACACCGACGCAGACTTGAACGCGTACAAAGATATCAGTTTGAAAACCAACGCGCACAAAAGAAAATATGATGCACGTGGTCAGTTTAATAGGAACCCTAAATCGGAGAAATACAAAAAAAATATAATACAATTGTTCCCTCCTAAATCGATCAGTGGAAAAGGATACTCTTACTGGGACGATCCTAATGAATTGTGCGATCGATTGAGATTTTTGCTAGCTTCCAATGATGAAGGTCATACGGGTCACGCAAACGAGATTGCATCAATCGTGGAAGAACTACGTGAAGCGAGGTTGGTAAAAGGCTTGGACGTTACTCCGAGGCGACGGTTCCGAAACAGGGTCCTAAAGGTATAGGATTTAATCTCACCTCAGAGGGGAACTACGACATTCAGGATAAATTGTTATGTAATGTGGGTCAACCTGAAAATGAAAAGGATGCAGTCAACAAGTACTATGTAGATAGTAAAATACCTACAGATGAATATAAGTGGGATTTCGGAGGTAAAAAATTAACCAATGTCAAAGGGAAAACCGAAATAACGGATGCCGTCAACTTTGATCAGTTAAATAAATATAAGTCATGGGTTACGAATAGTGTGATCCTCAAAAGACCTGTTGACCCGTTCCAAGCCTACGGTGAAGAGTATTTCGACGTTGAAAATAAACGTATATGTAATGTAAAAACTCCCGAGAATGAGAAAGACGTTGCAACCAAGTCCTATGTGGACAATAGAATAACTCTTGACAATAACGGGTGGGGCTTTGGAAATAAAAGGCTTACCAGTGTCGGTGACCCAGTGTCCAATAAAGACGCAGTTAATTTAGAATTTTTACAGGCAAACGCAATAAGTGTAACTCAATTACCCGAAGGTGAAGATGTATTCAATGCCGACTCTAAAAGAATCGCTAATCTACCGGTCGTCATCAGAGATAGAGATGCCGTGAATCTGTTTCAACTAAATGCAGTGAAAAAGAGTGTTTTAGATTTAACGAAATGGGTTACGATAAGAGCTATAATGAGGGACTCGTCTGAAACCTTTAACGCAAATCAGAATCGATTGTGTAATTTAGCTAAAGGCATAGATGCCGACGACGCCGTCACTTTAGTCCAACTGAATGATATGGTAAAAGTTTTAGAACAAGTAATTAAAGCTTATATAAAGGCTGAACTTGAAGCCCTTTCACAAGCAATCTACAAAAACTTACACAAAAAGGAGCTCCTTCATCATCATTTCACTGGAAAGATGTGTGGAAATGATTAGCTTAAAGTAAGACCCACTTTGTAAGGGCCTGCATTTCTTAAGTTCGATCATTCATTAAGATGACTTTGACCGCGACGGTTGTGTTTTTCCTTATCAAATCTGTTCTCTCCGATGAGCAAAGCTTTTGCGGATTTAACGAAACTGACCACCCTCTGGACGCGGCTGCTAAACTCGGCTGGAAGAATACTACGATATCATGGTATATGTATGGTACACGAGACCATCAGTTAATAGTACAACAGGCATTTGAACTATGGAGTAATAGCACCATTTAAAAATTTTACCGCGACAGTTTACACCCAAATATTGTAATTTCTATGAGTGAAAAGAAACACATGAAATTAGGTGCGGGCAATGGCATATGCAATAATAATTTTGATGGTCCTGGCGCATTGTGATGCAAGACCTACTACTTCTCACAAAAAAGTAGAAGTTCATTTTGACAATGACGAATATTGGGATTTCAGCATGACTACCCCGCAACTGGTACCCACTCTTTCTATTTTGTACTTATTCACGAAATAGGTCACGCTCTCGGACTCAGTCATAATTATCAGAGCAATTCGACAATGTATCCTTTTACAATTCTCCCTCAAAATATAACTGATATGTACCAGGTGAAGATATCCGATGACGCCATTCGCAATATACAGAATATATACGTACCAATAACAACGACTACTACAACTACTAGTACCACGCCTATTCCAACTACAACATCAACTACTACCACTACTTCCGCTATGCCTCCCCAATCACCCGTAGCTACTGTACCCGACCTCTGTAATTTGAAGGGTAAAATTAACAAAATTCTAATTGGCGATAAGCACGTATTTTTATTTTATGAACAATATTTTTGGAAATTTCACTTGGAGGTGTCAAAACGAGAACCGTACACTGCTCCGAGATTGACTAGAGACTGGTTGAATTTCCTACTTCGCGAATTTAACAATTTGACTGGTCTCTATCAACAAGCCGATAGTAATGTAGTCTTCTTAACAAACAGTACTGTGTACACATTCGCTTATCCTAGTCTGAAAGTATTGCACGAGTACGGTATTGCTGACTGGTTGGGAAGAGGTAATGTTAAACAAATAAATGCCGTTTTTCAAAACAATCAAGGAGGAATCATCTTTTTCCACGATGACATTTACGTTTCACGTTACGACGAATGCGCTCATACTAGTATGCACATGGGTAGAGTCAGGGATCTGTACGCAGGGTTACCGTCGACTGTAAAGGGAGGATTTCAGTATATCGATGGAAATGTATACTTTTTTGGTGAGAATAACGTTTACGTCTACAACGAGTTTGTCGGCTACGTTACACGAATAGAGGCGGATATTTTTGACGTTTTACAAATCAGGTGTATGAAAGAGAAGCGTCTCAAAGATTTGTACTCGCTTGTGACGGATATGTTTTATTTTTCTACATAAACCACGGGTTAGTCTCGTCTTAGTTTAGTATACAAATGACAAAGACACGGTCAACACATGTCAGTCGCAAGCGAAGAGTTGTCAGGAAAGGACGTGGTCTTTTGAATAAAGCTATCGATCTTCTACCTATAGAACTTCATTTACCCGGTTACAACTACTGTGGACCTGGCACGAAATTAGCCAAGAGATTAGCACGAGGCGATAAAGGTGTAAATTTGTTGGACGAAGCTTGTAAAGAGCACGATATAGCCTATAGTAAGTACCGTGATTCCGACAGACGTAGAGTTGCGGATAAAGCTTTAGCTGAAAAGGCTTGGAGTCGGGTTAAAGCGAGTAACGCATCTATAGGTGAAAAAGCAGCTGCTTGGGCCGTAACAAACGCGATGAAATTAAAATCAAAAATCGGAAGTGGTAGGAGTAAGAAACGCAGGACAGGGAAAAAGTCTTTCGGCCAGTTGCAGCTAAAGGGTAAAGGGCTTTACTTGAAACCGTATAAGAAGAAGGGGAGCGGTAAAAGACGCAAGCGCTGTAGTAAAACAACCCCCGATAGATTCGATCCCGATCAGGCCGTTGACTAATATTGATTTGGAAAAATATGCTGTTAAATTTAAAATACCGTATTTCAGAGGTGTGTACATGAGAGATACCCTTCCTTTGCGGTCCTTAAGGAACGAAGCGGGCATTGTGAATTTGGACAGTATAAAGGGTAATGGTACCCACTGGGTGTGTTATAAGAAACGGGGAGACAACGTCGAGTACTTTGATAGTTACGGAAATCTTAGGCCTCCAATCGAGTTGACAAGTTATTTTGGTCCAAACGCTTCAGTTCACTATAATTACAGGCAACATCAGTTGGGTGACTCAGTCGTTTGCGGTCATTTGTGCTTAAAGTTTCTATCACAATGAGTATTGTGTTGTCTGGTAACAGTTCCACACTCTTGTCCGATTTCTTTCCGCCACTTGAACTCGACGGAGAGTGGGAAATTGGTCTTATAGATCTTGCCACATACAACTCTATTCCAAACGTTATAGAAGGCGTGAATAACCAACTTAAAATCAAATTAAATGAAACAACTAATGTAGACGTGCGTATACCTACAGGCTCGTACGAAATCGAAGATATGGAAAAGTTTATTGTAATCGAACTAGAACCGAAAGGAATTACATTTTCACTGAAACCCAATAACAACACGTTAAAAGCAGAAGTTAGATGTTCGAAAGATATTTGTTTGGAGGACGGTTCCATTGGTCAATTACTAGGTTTTAAAAATGGTACATTGACGGCTAATAAAAAACATGTTTCTAATACGTCTGTCAACATTATCAGAGTGAGTATGATTCGCGTAGAATGCAATATCGCGGCCGGTTCATTTCAAAATGGTACCGAATCCCACATTATGCACGAGTTTTACCCCCAAGTTCCCCCGGGCTACAAGATTGTGGAAACGCCGTCAAATATAATATATTTACCCGTCAGGGTGAAAACTGTTCATAGTTTAACGGCGAGTCTGAGGGATCAGAACGGAGAGTTGATAGATTTTAGAGGCGAGGCAATTTCAGTGCGACTGCATTTAAGACGCCAGAATGGGACTCGTATTTAACGAGCGTCAATATAAACCGGCGGTCAGTACGCGTCAAAACTCGTTAGGGTTAACACCACGAAACATTCGTTTCCTCAGATCGCTTGGATTCAAAATCAATAATGGAGCTGTTGGCAATCGATAGTGCTGCCGAGTACAATGACATCATCACCGGTATGGAATATCATTCGCATAGACCTTACGCGTCAGCCACTTATGGCAATAACGACGAAATTCGTATACCTATTAATCAACAGGACGTGATTACGGCGCCGTTTGAAAGTTTACTGTACATAAAGGGTACAATAAGCGGAAAATCAGCTGCTAATGCCAATGCGACCGTAAAGTTGGTGAATAATGCGGTAGCCTTTTTGTTTGACGATATTCGATATGAAATCGCCGCAAACGAAGTGGACAGAACGAGAAACGTTGGTATTGCAAGTACAATTAAGAACCTCTTGTCTCTGCGGGAAATTGAAAAGAATAAACTCGCCAACGCCGGTTGGCTGGGAGTCGATGCAACACTCGAATCAGAGTCATTTACAATCTCCATGCCTTTAAAAATGCTTATGGGCTTTTTTGAAGACTACAAGAGAATTGTGGTGAACGTAAAACAGGAACTCGTACTTTTACACTCTTCGTCCGACTTGAACGCGATAATTAGTGAGACTACGACCGTAGATTTGAAAATAATTAACATACAATGTGTAACGTGCTGCCACTTTGCAAGCCGTTTACAAACAATTTATTAATATAAAATAAAAAAAAATGAAAAATAAAAGTTAATTTTTGACAAAAATATTTCTAAGTTATTTTTTATAAAAAAAAAAAATACCTTTACTGTGTAACAGTTACTTATTATATCCTATCTTCAATCCATTTACTTTATTCATTTAATTAAATTATCACTTCAAAATATTACAACACCTTATTCCCTTATTCAAAATAAAAACAATCAAACATAACCCCAAAATTGAAGTTAGTTTATATTATGATCACATCTGTGTCTAACACAGTTGATCACTAAATCTCTGTTACACATAAACTTATTTCATCTGTGACTACAGTTCTCCGGTTACAAATGGACTCGTCCGGAAGTTCAGCCTCCATGTTTTTGCACATGAGAACTTTACCTCCAAAACGTCTCGTGTTCACCAAAGACTGACGCCATTTTGAATTATACACAAAGAAAACTAAAACTGAATTTACTATTATCACAGGGTTCACTTACCATAAAGTACTTCTGGAAAGGAGAAAAACTCAAATTAAGAAGTCATAGTAGTTGGCATTAATATTTTAATTCACCATTTTTATATTAGCAAAAACCACACATAAACAAGTTAAATTAGGTTGGCAAGTCATTATCTTAAAAATCAGAATCATATACTCATTCATACACAAGTTATTAATGATTTCATCTTAATCCTAAAAACTTATAATAAAAAGATTCGATTGCAGACTTAAAATTGAAATGATTCATTACTTACGAGCTCTCCTTTTTATAGTGCACTTTAAGAATTTTAATATTACAAAATGAATTTACTTTAACACAAAAATATTTTAATTACATGATTTTCCTTCATAAACTGTTTAACCTCATTTTTCGTAGCACTAATTACATGGTTTGTCGATCTGACTCACTCCGGCAAACACTGTTCTTTATCGTTGTAAAGCACTCTGTACTCCCGCCATTCTTTAGTCCTTTGTGGCGACCACGCTATCTTTCACAGATTTTACTTTAAGTTTTTATCTCACTTACGAACGTCCGAATTTCTTCAGGATGCGTTTTAAAACGACTACATCGTCTATACTTTACTATAGAAATGTTTCTACATCATTTCTAACAAATATACCGCACTTTCCAATATTTCAGGAACGATATACTTATAACACATGATAATGTGAACTGTTCAACAGAAGGTCTAGCTAGCAATTGATAGTTGTACATGGCTTGCGGAAACCATCTAGTGCAGCAATGACGTAATCTCACGTGATTTCTCTCCACCAATCATAATTGTTATTGCGTGTTGACTGAACATCACCTCCGAAAGTTGCTTCCGTTTCTAGGTTGAAAACTCATTTCCCTTTTGATGTACATCCGTTGTCAAGGCTATGTTATGACAGCGACTCTGTTTTATCTCAACAAAATATATTTAAATTCTATGTAACTTTTATTTATGTTCTATTGTACTGCAAATTACTTTTTTATGGTTAAAAAATATTGAAATTTACTTTGTCTGCAATCCCCCTTTGAATTTCTATGTTCATTAATATTATGAAATAACTAAATCTTTTAAATTAGGCTAAATGTCCAAACTTTACCTTACGACCCCCTTTACGTTACTCTTATTTGAATGTTTAAAAACCCTGAAACTCACATGTATTACAAAGATCCCCTCTGATTATGATTAAAATTGCAAAATTTGAATCATAATCAACCAAAAGAAATATATGTGAGTTGAAACACCATAGAAATTCATAGTCACCTCACATAAATACCTCGTCTGCAATTGAATTTACAAAAAACATTTAAATTATTCATCCCAAACAACCATACATACGTACCATAAAAACATTTCAAAACTACTTGCCATTACAAATTGAAATACATTATTTATAAATATATACAATACAAAAATTACAAAGTCCAAATTCACCTGAAAGAAAAATTATATACAATATGCAACATCTTTATCAATTTACAATCATTGTAAGTCGAGACAATCCAAGTTCATAATCATATTCATCATCAGCATACATCTTTATCATAACTTTTCACCTTTGAAAAATTAAAATCAACATTTGCATAAATTATCAGTTTGCTTTACATTCATAAGGATTTTTATGAAATACAACAATTGTATCCGCTCTGAGATAACAATTAAAATCATCAAGTACATTACTTCTTCCACATTAAAAATTCAAAATTCAAATTCAAACTGAATCAACTCATTAATTTGCTTTATATTCATAAGTTCTTTATGAAATACAACAATTGTATCCGCACTGAGATAACAATTTAAATCATTTACTTTACTCATCATGAACTCATTTACCACTTCAACTTTACTTTACATTGCATTACTTCACTTTACTTTGCATAAATTTACTTTACTTTACATAACTTCACTTTATTATCTTCCACTCTTAATCCATTATTATACAAATTTACAACTGTATTAAAAAATCATCACAAATATATATCTTAAATTTAACATGTCATTCATACATCATTCATACTACTGTATAACTTGCCAACTCTTTAATGTAACCCCCTCAAAAACTCGGTTACCCTGCTTTATTAATATTAAATCATTCAAAGAAATATTAATTATAAAATTTTCTTCTCTTGAATGTATAAGATGATGGAGGACGTGAGATTGTATGAGATCGTATGATCCATACCTAGTCGCTTGTAAAAGTCATCACATTTACAGATACCAAAAGATATCTTCTCTTCCTAGAAATTGGTAGATGTAACAAGTGTTTTTGTTTATTACAAAGAAAGATATTGGAAAGATCAAGAAAAAGAGAACGCAACGAAGACTAAGCGAGATTGATCAATTTCGGTAGACGTGTACAACAAAGAGAGACACTTTGTACCTCTAAAAACACCTACACCATTGATCAACCTCTCAATAAGAAGGTTTTCACGGTTTACCCACAACCTATGAAATTTAAACAAGATAAACTATAAACTAAGAACAACTTTGTGTATGTACACTACTAAACCTAACAATCATATGGATTGTGCACATGATGCGACACGTCATCTGGTCAACATCGAAATTCAGAAGGTTTTTTAAGGACCCAACAACCTGAAATCACTAGTGTACACCTTGTTAGGATGCACACCAGCTACTTGACCGTTTTGTAGGGACGTCTTACCCTTAAATCACCAGATGCGACTCAATGTTGCTATCTCTAATGACCTACAACAATGACGTACTAAGCCACACCTGGCTACACCCATACTTCAGTATTCTTAACAAATCAAGTTATCATAACTAACATTTTACAATATTCATTTATATCATAATTATATAGAGTACTTATCTAAAAATGTATTAACCTACTAACATTGCCATTAATTAAAGTCTAACACCTAATAATAAATTACGTCAGCGTAGAGGTTTGTTTTGCAATGTAGTACTTCCGTAACTCTACCACATTGTAACTTTTCAAAACTATTTATTTATTTAGTTGAGTTTCATTTACTACTTTCCTTTTGACTACCCTTCTGGCATCCTCTATTCTGTTCTCTTCTAGTAACTGGCAGGACACTTATGCTGTTTACGGGGATGACTTGTCTTCGGAAGTGTGCCAGTTGATATCTATGCCTACTTAGTTCAACATAGACCCAACACACCCCCTCTAACTCATCAACCCCCTCAAGCATTGCCTATCATCCTCTGGTGTTTTGCCTTTCTATTGGTTAAATGAAACCCTTTCATCTCAACTTTATTATCATTATTAAATCTTTACATGCTTACATTTATTTTGAACTTTGACTTGAAACTAACTTGCAAATTAAAAAATATCAATTATGTATTTTCAAAGTATTTAGTCTATATACCTGAACTAATCCTCTTTAAATTATTAAACTTGCTTCATTCCTTTTTAATTTCTTAATATCTGTATTATAAGGCAATTTTAACTTATTTAGGCCTAGCCTATATCTCAAATTTTCATTAACTCATCTTGAAATTAACTAACCAATAACTATTTAAATTAAAAACTTTCCTTAATCAATTGTCTTCCTTAAATAACATTTTCTTAACCTTTCATAACTGTATTTGTCTTTAAACACCAACTTTATATAGAGTCTTTGTCGATTGTATTTGTCATCATCTTAACTAACATTTTTTCAAATATCCATTTCATTTCAGCAATCTTTTGTCTAACTTTAAATTAATTCTAACTCCTCAATTAACACATGACGATTCACCTCTTAAAAAAACTCATAAAAACATAATCATAGGAGATTTTCCTATGCGACGATCATTCTTCAAAAAACACGTAGATAATACCTCAACTTTCTTATTTCGACGACGACGATGCACTTTGGCAGACTTAAAACCTTCAATTCCTCAAAAAACAACATTTCTTCCACTTAATAAACATAACTTCAAACTTTCTCCAACTGACGAACATAATAACAACTTCATAAACATAACCTCCAATTAATCTTTCTTTAGACCTATATTGCTTCCATTTAACTTCCTTTGATTACAAGACGTGACATAAGACTCTTTTTTAATTCAGCTGTCTCTTAAGACCCATAACTATCCTCTTTCGGACGAAAACCTTTTATTTTATTGTATAAAAAAACCTTTACTTTCTTCCAACTTCTGTTATTGAAACTTAAAAACTCATTAATCTTCCTTAAAAAATTATATCCATTTCTTTAACCAAATTTTCTTAATTTAAAATTGCCTTAATTACGATTTATTATTATTCAAAAACAAATTATTTATTTAAATTCAAATTAGTACTCTATGGAATTAAACTTCCTTATTATTTCATTATTTATTATCAAAAAACCAAACAACTTATCATTTACTATTTGTCTAAACTTTACCTTACACCACCTCCGTGCGTAGTCTATTTATTACGCACTCCTCCTACTCGGCAACTGCAATACGTGTAGGGCTAACCTACGTCTACTTCTTTCATTCACTTTTGTGCCTACAGTTAATTGACTGTAGCCTAACCTATACTCCCACTTTGATATTTTCTGTTCATAATTTTGTTTCATTTTAACAAAAGTTTCTACTACATAACTCTCCATAATGTCTTCACTATTGTACAAACTAAGCAATGCTTCTAAATTTACTTTAAAATTGATTTTAGGCCTATTAATATTTCTAAATTCATTATATCTAACTTTTACATTTTCACACCCTAGGCCTATCTTCTCAATATTACTTCTTTCTAACATACCCTCCAATTCTTTATCATTAAATCCAACATTACCTAAATCTTTAGCACCATCTGTGACACTCTGGTCACCCTCAAATTCAAAAATATTCATAACTACCTTATTATTATTTCTTTCTTCCCTAACCTCTACTAACACATTATTATTACTAGGCCTATTATCAAATTCTATTTCCTTTGAAACATTATCAATTGTATTATTAATATTAACATTTGAAACCTCTAACGGCTCATCAAATTTTGCTATTTCTTGTTTTACCTCTAGTCTAAATTCATTTAAATTTTCTTCCACTATTTTATTTAACTTATCAAAATCATTTTTAGATTCATCAATCTTTTTACTTAATTCATCAGATTTCTTTTCTGAATTTTCACATTTATTATTAACTTCTAATCTAAATTCATCAGATTTCTTTTCTGCGTTTTCAAATCTACTATTTAACTTTTTAAAGTTATTATCTGAATCTTGTTTAAATTGTTTCAAAAATTCAAACATATCCATATCATTACTTTTTGATTTATTGCTACTATCTACATATGTATTATCAACTTCTTTAGTATTTTCCATCTTTATTTCAGAAGTTATTTCTGCATTTACTTTATTTTCATTTTCTGAAACGCTATCATTCATTGAATGATTTAATACAGAAATCCCAGAATCATTCAGTTCTGCCATCGTATATTTATTAATTAACCCTTTATTATTAATATTAATTAGCTTTAATCACTTTTAAACTTTTTCAAAAATTTTGAAATACAGCCAACTACCATGATTCCATCAAAGTCCTCCTTCCCAGTGTTTTCGTTTATGGTAAAGAAGTTCGGGCGCCATTTTGTAACGTGCTGCCACTTTGCAAGCCGTTTACAAACAATTTATTAAT
>JAGFPH010012156.1:20640-31482 GCA_018207615.1 Philaenus spumarius | reverse complement strand
TATAAATGTAGGATGTTATTCTGCACATTTTGTTTTTTTATGCGACCATATAGCTCGCTCGGTTCCCCTAAAATTGATCAAAACTTAAAATACCATAGAAGTACCCGGTTCAAAGCCAAATGGTGGATTCTAACGCGGGGTTGGCGAGCGAAGCACGTAATGTTTTGTGCGTTGAAGATACTCCCAATATGCGGAATGGCGTTCGAACCAATTTGCAGCTATTCAGCACCGTCGTGAATAGACCTATTTCCCAAATTGTTGGTTGAAACCCTAAAATATAGGCCTATAAACTTAATTTTGGAAATTTGCTCAACGGTTCATCTGCGTGGTCGAATTATTTGGATTGGAGTAAGGAGGTTAAAACAATTATTTAAAAATTTTTCGGGAGTTTTTCCTTCTTTATAAACTATTTTACTACAGAAATTCGCTATAAAACATAAATTCTAAGAAACGTTTTTAAAATACCCCTCTCGCCATAAAACAATGTTTTTTTACGTAATCTTTTATTCTTTTTTTTTTTACTGGTTTTAAAATGCGTATTTTGTAAAACACATAATTATAATATTTTAAAATACGTAAACAAATTCTTGTCAAAATACATTCAACCTTAATTTTACTTAAACTACTTAATATCCTAATTTCAAAATCGATATAATATTTTTTTTAATAATTCCCATAAGCTATACCAGACTAGACAAATGTCATACCATTTTACTATGAAAACTTATTTGTTCGTTGTTTATGTTACAAAAACTCAACAAAGTTAACAAAAATGGTAAATATGGTTTTGAGTCTATTCCAGGCAGCTTATGCACACTTTTCTCGAACACTAAGCAAATCGGAACTCATCACTTCTGGCATGGGTATCGTCTGACGTTTCGATTTTGTTGGGCAGCAAGCTCGTGTTCTTCTCTTTTCAAGTTCATCGTGCATCGGCAGTTTGAGGATTCGCTGAATAAATTTAAATTACCATTTTACTTTCACACGTCCTGTAGAACTTATACTATTAGTTCATAAAATCACAAATTACTATAACCCGTCTATCAGACGTTAGCGCTGAGGACAAAAAATAACACAACTGCTACAGTCAGGGCCGGCGCAAGGACCATGCGGAACATGCTGACGCATGGGGCGCCGCCAGGGAGGGGGCGCCGACGCGCAAGCAAAGTCTGCGTCGGCGGCAAAAAGTTCAAGACCAAAGCGCCTTAAAAATTTTCCGAAATTTCTTTTGAACCGAAAAATGTTTGCCTAAAGACGTGGACGTGGCCTCCCTTTTCGGGTTTTAAAAGAAACTCCCTATTTCTGTTTAGCGCTTTTTTAGGAACAGACAACCTATACCGCTATAGGGCACCATCCTTTCAGAGTCGGCGCCCTTTAGTTTCAGTGAAAAATTCGCCCCTCTAAAGACGAGACCGCCATACATTTTATACAAACTTCACTAACATTAATAATGTAATAATTATGTGTCAATAACAACAGTATAACATCTATTTATAGCCCGATTTGAAAATTGCCACGCTCTTTTCTAGTACTTTTGAAGAAGGGTGGTAAAAGGTGGTAATTTTGGTAAAATTGTGCTCGATGTTATATTTTAATTTGATTTTATATAGTTAAATAATTTCAATTGGTATGCATTTGATAATTGACCGTGCGAAGCGAAGTCTCCGTTTTAACTCGACCGTTCGGCATTTCGTCTGTGTGTCTGCAATGAATACAGAATACTTTAAAGTATTTAATGCAATTAAAGTATTCTGTATTCATTGGTGTCTGTCTCACGATTACGGCCAAACGCCTTGACCGATTTTGATGATTTTTTGCATGAATGTTCCTTATTCCTAGGTAGAGCCTTGTTTATACACTGTATACTTATACACTGTATACGGTTTTTCCATTTTTAATTTTTATCCCCTTAAATAAAATAAAAATTGCGGCCGGACCGTATCTCTCAGTGTAAACATTTTTCAAAGCCAGTTTGTGGCTTAACCGTAAGTCGAATTTAAAAACTAATAACATTTTGCGGGTAGCAAATTAGATTTTCAAAAAAATTCTTGATTTTTTTCCGTATCTCAAACGGTAAGCTCACAAAATGGCCGTAAACTTCAAATTTGTAAAACATCGTCCAAGTTTTTGTATTTCAACCATTTTTTTATACGTTCATTCTAAACCAATTCAAAAGTGTTCCATAGCTTTTTTGTAGATAAAAGTTCAAAGAATGCATATATATGCCAGTAAAAAAAAAATGATCGAAGTAAAATTAACAAAGTTATTAGCTCAAGAAACAAGCATGTTCAGTAACGAAAGGAAAACGTTCAACTTTGGGCCTACATAAAAAGTAGTAAAAATTGTTTGTAATTTTTTCATAAATGTAAAAAAGTTTCTTTATTTAGTTCTAAATAGAACTGTATAAAAATATTGATCAATTTTAAATTTCTTATTTTGAAACTACCTTACGCATTGAATTTTCTATGGGCCTTAGGTCTATCGGAACAAAACTTTTGATGTTATTGCTTTTTTTTAATTTTTGGTAGGAAATAAATTATTTATTTTAGGGAAATCAACATTACTGCCTTATACCATTGAAGAAACAACACTATTTGTTTCTTCAATGCTTATACTAAAGTAAATAAAATAATGTTTAAATTCCGCAAAATGTGTAATTTCATAATAATGTTTGAATTTTTGAAACTTATGTTGAAGTTTGAATCAGGTGATAGGAAAATGGCACATTAAGTTACAACATGTAACTCTATATTTATTATAAATAAAGTAATAATATATCTTTTGAGGTTCAACTAATAAAAGCCAAACCTTTTCAAAATTTAAGATGATAACGGTACACCAGTGGGTATACAATAATTACAGATTAGAGGCGTTTGCATTTATATAAAGAGATGTATAGATTGTGTCGGTGAGACTTTCTGATTTTATTCCAAGGCAAGGATAGAACAATATATTCTTTTAATTTTAAAGAGGTATTAAAACTATCAAAGTGTGCTGCATACCAATCTGACATGTTTATGTAAAATGCCTTGGAATGAATTAATTAACCGAGCGAAGCGAGGTCTCCGTTTTAACTCGACCGTTCGGCATTTCGTCTGTGTGTCTTGTCTGTCTCACGATTACGGCCAAACGCCTTGACCGATTTTGATGATTTTTGCATGAATGTTCCTTATTCCTAGGTCGAGCCATGTATATATACGGGTTTTTCCATTTTTCATTTTTAACCTCTTAAATAAAAAAAATGGCGGCCGAACCGTTTCTCTCAGTGTAAGCTTTTTTCCAAAGCCAGTTTGTGGCTTAACCATAAGTCGAATTTAAAAACTAATAGCATTTTGCAGGTAGAAAATTAGATTTTGAACAAAATTGTATTCTTGATTTTTTCCGTATCTCTAACGGTAAGCTCACAAAATGGCCGTAAACGTCAAATTTGTTAAAAATCGTCCAAGTTTTTGTATTTCAACCATGTTTTTATACTTTTATTCTAAACCGATTCAAAAGTGTTCCATAGTTTTTTTGTAGATAAAGGTTCAAAGAATTCATATATGCAATCAAAAAATTTATTGATGTAAAATTGTAAAAGTTATTAGCTCAAGAAACAAAATATGTTCAGTAACGAAAGGAAAACGTTAAACTTTAGGCCTACATAACAAGCGGTAAATATTTTTTTAAATTTTTTCATAAGCGTAAAAAAGTTTCGTGATTTAGTTCTAAATAGAAGTGTATAAAAATATTTATCAATTTCAAATTTCTTATTTTGAAAACACCAGTTTTTATGTTTCTACTACAAGACTGCTAACAAAACTAGATTTTTTTTGAATAGTAATTTAGGAATAAGATATCCTTTGCCCCAAAATGACATATTATTATAAGAAAGTGTAGAGGATAAATCAAAGAATTGAACTGTATACTTGTAAATTATTATTTTATAAAAGTATTTAACTTAGCTTTACTTTAATTACAAAATGAAATGAAACAAATGAAAACTCGCGGCGATAAAGGACATACAAAAAATGATAGTTGGACAGCGTAGGAAGTGTTGGTACATGGGTTGAGATCACTATCACGACGCTTTAATATCGTTTGTTTTCATTATTTCTAATATTGGAATATGATATGGAACTGTAAATACATTGTTAAGTTTTAGTTATTTAAGAATGTAAATATTTAATTCTATGTTTTCCCTCAATACCGCGATATTTTTAGCTACCTTACGCATTATTAACCTAAATAAAACACAATGCCCTCTAAAAGAAAATCTTTAGCAGTTAAAGCTCAAGAAAAGAAAAAAAACAAGTACTAGAATCCCCGGAATCGCGGGAATTGCAAAATAATGTTACACTGGCTTAACCTTCTGTTTACTTAATTACTGGCACACTATTTTTAACCTAAGCTCAAAACCACATTTGTTATTTCAACGAGCGAGGTCTACTGTTTACAGAACTACTAGTGTACCCATTTTTTATTGCAATAAGGAGATATATAAATATATTGCAGCGGATAAACCTTATGCAATGCGTGAAAAATTGAGTTTTGTTGTAAAACTGCAAAAATCAAGATTTCATAGCAGGAGTTGAGGTACACCCTATACTTAACTAGATTAGAATACGACAAGTCCCGGCCAACTGTACTGTGTCAACAGAGATGGACTTTTGTCCTGGAACTTGTTTCAAGTTGCTAGAAAGACTTAGAAAAATTAGGTATTTTCATACAGGAATAAGGTGTTAAATAAAAGTATAAAATTGATGAATTTTATGGGTAAATGTGAAACACGGGAGGTGGAAATATTGTTCATGGAAGTCACAATTTTGTAAAATAAAAAATGTTAAAGTTATAAAGAGTTGAAGTTATAGGAAATTCTCAAATTTCATCAAAATTAAATGAAAAAGATATTTTTGAAAAGCGTAAGAAAAATTGTATAAAAAATGTTAAATAACAAATTAAGGAATTTTTGGTATTTTAAAAGTTAGAGATAATTGTTAAAGTTTGAAGGTGAAAAAGCACCATAAAAAATGAAAAAGGGAAAATGAAAAAGTAAACAAGTTGTAAAGAAGTAAAAGTTTTATAAGATAAAAAGTTTATAAATTGTTAATTAATTAAAATAATAGGTGAGAAAGTTCATACCTATATTTTGCTAAAAATAAAATGAAAAAGGTGGTAAAAATAATAACATAGTGTTAAGAAAGTAGTAAGGGTATAAAATTGTAAATATCAATCGAAAGTATCAATTTTAAAGTAAAAATTCAAATTCAAAAGTAAATGTTAAATTTGGCAAATTGTGCAAGTCCCAAATACAGAAGAAAAATCTTCGGACAGAATGGAAATTTTGGCTAGTATATCATAAAATAATAACCAACATAGAAGAAAAAAGAAAAAAGATTTTCCTTCTAAACCAGAAAAGTTTTCGCGAGGAAAAACCGCGGAATACGCGAGGCAGCGCCATAAGCGAACCAAACGTAGTACGACCATCACTCAAGTTTGAGAAGACAGGAAAATGTATCAGGAATACGATTACGAAAACCGCAAGTTCATAAAAGCAGTTAAAGGAAAACTACGAGGAAAATACGTAAGACAATAGGAGAAAATGTTAGGAGGGGAGAGATAGATTAGCGGATGGCAAGGCCTAACGAAGAAGTTAGTGGGGGTAGTACCAACCTAAAACTTAAAGAAATTAATACAAGTTGCATGGCGAGATGTCGAACAAGGGATAGAGGAATAAGAAAGGCAGTTGGTACTCGGAAGGCGGCAAAGGAGGCCATATAAGCGGAGTACAGCGGGAGCCGCGCACCTTTTGAGCTTTTCATCTTTAGATCGACGTGAAGGCATCCTTGAGATTTCATTCTTTTGATCATTTATCATGGTATCATTGTATTATTAGATCAGTGAGTCATTAAATCATTAGGTCGACGTTGTTAGACGGATCTGCGATGTTAAAGTAACGTACTTAGAAGCAGTGTTTTATAAAGACAGCAGTAAGATATGTGTAAATCAAACAGTGAACATTTTTATTACTTATAATATTATGCAATATAATATTTCAAAGAACAGTTCTCATTAAAATTTTATCAAACGTAAATACGAGTTAAATGAACAAAAACAGTGTAAAATCAGTTAGCATTACAGACAGTGATAAAACGATTGAACAGTTTGAGTGAATTACGCTATAGTTAATTATATAGCCGGTGCGTCAAAAAACCTATAAATGACGTAGTCTACAAGAATCACAGGACTGATGTAATGACAATAACTGGAACAGCACATGGACTTTGAAGGACTACTGGAATAAGAAGCGGAAACCAAATCAGGGAAGGCGTTAGAAAACATCAGGGAAGGCGTTAGAAAACATCAGGGAAGGCGTTAGAAAACATCAGGGAAGGCGTTAGAAGACATCAGGGAAAGTCAAACCAGGCAAAAGCTGAGACCACGAGAGACGTTCAACCGCACCAACGATAACCGGACTTCAGGGAAGCTGTATTTCAATCAACATTCCTGGGAAAGGTGTTCAGAGTCCAGGGTCGCAGTAATAAAAGGTCTGTCAGAAAAGTTACGATATCCCTTATTAAAATATTTCCTGAGTTAAATTTAAATAATTATTGATACTGGGTTGAGATAAAAATTAGGTTTTTCAAAATATAAAATTATTAATCTTGTAAATTAAATATTTAAAATCATAATTAAATAATTAAATAATAAATATTTAAAAAAGAAGGAATAATTATGTACAAATGAATAATAAATGGTTCTACCTAAAAGAGTTAAAATTTATGTAAATAGTAAATTTAGTTTAAAATTTATGTTTTTGTAGTGGAAAGAACCACAGAGTATTTTGAGTTTTTATTGAATAAATTTTCTTTTGATTTCAATTAATATAAATAATTTACCTTGTTCAAGAAATTCCTATTATCTAAGTATCCTATATGATAAGTTGTTTTCAGTGTATGATCAATATCGAAGGGCGGAAACGCAAAGTTGGCAGTTCCAACGAAATTTCACAAAGCACAAATAATTTAATTATTCTAGGTAAAGTTCCACTGTTCTCACTCCTCAGAGATTGTCAAATAAATATAATATTAATTACTGAGCTGAGCAAATTTAAAGTTAATAGTAACTTGAATAACTGGAAGGAATTTAATAAAATATTTTTATTTAAGGTGACTATAGGCATAGTTATCTTAACCAGAGTTATATCACCTAGGCTATTAAAATTAATTTGCCTTAAACTTCCAGTAGGTGATATAATCTCTTTATTCTGTAACAAAGTAGGGAAATCCTACAGACAGACAATAGCGTCGGGGCTACGTTGCAGAGTTGGCTCCCGAACGTCATTAATAAGGTCTGTCGTTGCAGAGTTGACGTCGCAACGTGGGGACAAAAGGAAAACAAACTTCCTCCCCCAGCGTCGTACAACTATTGCTACGTTACAATATATACATATATATGGGCGGGGGGGTGTATAGAGCGGGTGCCAAAAATTACTCTCGCATGTTCAGGAAAAACCCCTTGCACCGGCCCTGGCTACAGTACGTCTACCAGACGTCAATACAATATTGCTTGTAAACAGTAAGTCAGAGAGCGGTGTGAATTTCACCAGACAAAGATCTTAACTCAGGGGAAAGGTACTGGACACAACCGGTTTTTAAGTGGTGGGGGAAGGGGTGAAACAGAGGGGGTATTTTCTCGCCGTCTGAGAGACGTCGCTATAGTAGTTAAGGGTTAAGGTTGGGAGTAGTAAATGAGCACCGATCACGGTCCCCAGATCACGTTTTGGGGTGTCATTAAATATTATATATACATATGTTGTTTTTCAATCAATTTATTTCCTTAAATACAACATAAATTACACATGTATATATTATAGTAAGGAACAAAAAATTCCCACATGGGCCTAAGCCTGTGAGTGGGCACTAGTCTCTCAATATGCACAATGGTACTAAATTAAACAATTAAAAGGATTGCATTAAACATTATCATGCCGAGTAGAGTTAATCTACTGACAAAACTAAACTACTAAGTATTATTAGGGTTTCTAAAGAAGTTATCCTTGCCAAACTAACGTAAAACAAGTTGTTATCGTTTTTGTTGAAGCAAAATACACATTGGACCTTAGACCAGTAGAGCAGTCGGTACATATCAGACAGTGAGGAAACGATAATATTAATATCTATCTGTAAGTAGATAAGATAACCTGCTCGGCTGCATCCCTTCCCAATTCAAACAGCCATCCATTAATAAGCTTTAAAAATTAAATAACTTATATTTTTTAAACAGAGGTAGCTTGAAAGGAAGATGTTGATACGAAACTTGTGCTATATAATGCGAGTTAGTGACAGAAAACGTTTTTATTAGCTTGTTAGACCTTATCCTGAAGAAATTTTGAGAACGCGTTAAATGTGCATGATCAACTTTTACGAAAATGTTATTATAATTTTGAAATAAATAAATTGTCGAGGTTCTTAAAACAATTGCCTTACACTCAGTACTTTAAAAGTATAAAAATACGTAAGTATGAATATATGTGTTCGCACTCTAACGGCCGCATTTTAAGTCCGATTTGGGCCAAATTTGGTACACACGTTGGTCGTCTACGTCGCTCGGACGAGTTCGTTAGAAAAACGATCCAACGTCCGGAAGCACGTATTTGGAGATTTCTCGTACGAGAATGAAACGCTTTTAGACTTTTATCTAAACAAAAAATAATGTAGGATATTATTCTGCACATTTTGTTTTTTTACACGACCTTACAGCTCGCTAGGTTCCCCCAAAATCGATCAAAACGTAAAATACTAGAAAAGTAGTCGGTTCAAATCCACGTGTGGGATTTTACCGTGAGGGCATCTTACGGTCCGTGGCCCGACGGCCGAGTTTGTACTCTGCGAGCAAAGCGAAGCAGACCACAACCTGAGGGCTCAAGGCTGAAGGGCAAATTCGCAAAGTGGAGATTCCATAGCCAGTCCTTTCGTTTGGATGTAATATTTGTTGTCAAATTCAAAATAGTTTTGTTGTATGTTGTTATGAGGGTAATGAGATCTTCCAACTTATCATTGGTCAGTGTGTTCATTTCTTTAATAATATTTTTTAAGATGGTTACGCTTTCCGCTATCGACGTTGGTATAAAGATTTACTATATCGAATGAGACGAGAGTACTATTTGATTCTATTTTCTCATTTTGCAGTTTTTGGACGACATCTATCTAAACTATTTATTAAAGAGTGATTCTGGTGGAATTTTATGTTATTTCTTATTATCTGGTCTAAAGTCATAGAAAGTTTATAGGTGGGTGCGTTAATAAAGTTTACCAACGGTTTGATTGGTTGTCCATCTTTATGTAGTTTTGGTAACGATCTTAACTTTGAGGCGGACGGATTAATCGTCTTTGTCGATCTTTTTTTGGTTGTCAAGAATATGTTTGCAGGAATTGAAAGCGGTTTTAATTATTCTGTTAAATCTAATTGCGGGGTCTGACTTAAGTATGGTTATGTTATTGTACCTCAAAAATTGTTCGGTTTTTTTCCGTGTGGCCCGGTTTATTATACAGTGTTGCCTTTATACGCTTTGGTAATGACTGCATTGTGCGACAACACCCTATTAACTATGTTATTAGCTACACGATATTCGTTGTGTTGGTTGGGTTTGTTTACTTTTGTAATCCCAATCCCTCGTATCTCTGACTGGTCACTAATCAAACATCTGGTTAGGTTTTGTTTGCTTAGTGGCAATCTTTGAATTGCTGCCTCGATAAGGCTTGTTTCGGGTTTATTTGTTTAGGCCTGATGTTGTATTTTAAGCAGTATTAAGTAAATTCATTTCTTGTCTATTGAATTGTATGTCTGAATTTACGATTCGAGGGTAAAATGTATGAACGTGCAAAAGTTTACTTTTTATTTTGTTATCGTTTTCCGCTTTCCTGTTCAACAATTCGGTGAATTTTTCCGAAATAATTTTTTTTTTAATTGTTTCTACGTGTTTCCATACTGATTCGGTTAATTGGTCGAACTCGACCTTCGACAAAATTTTAGCAAGCATTAAATGTGTGTTACAGATTTTCTTACTTAAAAATTGTTTTTAGCAATACAATTGTTTCATTTCCGTGTTCAGCCATATTTGTTCAGCTGAAGATTTTGCTTTCTGGGTTGCTTTAGAGTTTGAGTTGATGACGACATGAATGTATTTTGGCAAGATGTTGTGCCTTTTACATAATTTATTAAATTTAATGTTTCGTATTGTGTTACGTAATTTCATATTAGTAGCTGGCTGAATTCATGATTTATTTTGTTTTTTGCCTTCTATCAGAGACATTTCTCAATCATATTGAACAGAAATACATAATGAATCCGTCAAACACGTTTTATAAAAACATATGTCTATACCACAGATACGTCGAAGAAACGATTTGTCTTTTCAATGGAACAGTGAGACAAATAAATATGTTTAAAAATTATTTAAATCAAATACACCCTTCCCTCGAATTCACGTTTGAAATGGAAGTCAACAATAGTTTAAACTTTCTCGGTTTAACCATTACCAAAGTTGGAACCAAATTTGCCTTCAAAGTATATATTAAATCCACGCAATACACGCCACCTCTAATCATACCCACAACCAGAAAATGTCAGCATACAATAGTTTCTAATAGAGCAATCAATATACCAATGAACAAGGCAGATTTCGATAAAGAAATAAACATAATAAAACAGATAGCAATTTCAAATGGTTACGAACACACAATAATAGATCGACTTATAGCAAAAAAGAGAAAAAAAACAAACCAAATAATGAAAGAAAAACCAAAATATAAGTTACAACGTATAATCGCGTGCTAACGTAGCGAGCGCAAATTTGTTTTT
>JAGFPH010012156.1:6236-20540 GCA_018207615.1 Philaenus spumarius | reverse complement strand
ACACTTTAAAATAGCTTCCAGAAATTAATAAGTTTACTAGCTCTGAACTTAATTTACGAGAACTCTTGATTATTTTTGATCTCAGGGAAGTGAGAACAGTGGAACAGCCCTTATAACATACCTTATTTGTGCTTTGATTATTTCTACAGCTAAACACATTTATTTGACTATTTCTAATAAAGGAAAATCTCATGAATGGATAACCATATAACAGGTAATTGATTACTCTCAGTATTTCAGTATAAAAATTAATAATTAATTTATTCAAAATTCAAAATCAAAACCTTTTCAAAATTAAACATAAACAACTCGCTTTTCTCACCATCTGCTTGTACATATAATTTCTATTCAATATTAATGTTAAACCTATAATTCTAATTTCTAATAGGCTTGGCAGACAGTCTAATTTTATAATCAATTTCATTTTAATTTATTTGAATTTAATTTATTTACATTTAACTTTAGGGAATATCGAATTTACATTTATTTAATTTATGATTTGAATTTAATTTGAAACTAACCTATCTCAACCAGTACTTTAAATATTTTTATTGAATTTACTCAGGCAATTAATTAAAATGGGGGACAACGTATTCTCGTTTACACAGACCTTAATTCAGCGTTTTTCACCTCCGGTTTTCCGTGATGGATGCCGCTATGTTGATGGGCTAGTGTTGTAGCTGCTAGGATGCTGTGTCTGGTAGCCTGGATTTTCTGATTTAAGTTGTTGGGTTGTTATGATGGCTACAGATGTACTTGAAGAGCAGATCTGGTAGCATCTAGTAGAGTTACAGTTGATCCTATTTCTTCCTTGGTTCGTGAGAAGTGAAGTTCCGTTTAGAAGATCATGTCCTGAAGGATTGCCTATGTCGTCTCAGTATCGCCAAATAGAGTTATTCTTGCATTAACTCATTTGGATAGGCCGTAGAGTTACTCCTGAAGAACTACTTCTGACTTGTAGTTTATATTTAAAAGTTATTTAAGTTTAACGAAGAAAAAATATTTGCTGCAGAGTGACGTGAAGTCTACATTCGTAACAATTTGAATCTAGAGTGAGTCTTAGAGCGAGTCCGAGAGAGTCAGCGATTCCGAGAGAGTAAGCCAGTGGATTTTTCGCGTTCAATCCTTTATACACTTCGTGACGTCATTTCTTACATGCCCTTTCCCTCATTTTTTCATTAAGCCAATTTTTCTTTTGTATAAACTTTGTTGGTCTTGAAATGTGTCTAAATTCGCCCTGGTTAATTTTATATAATTTTCTTCTTTTCTTTTCCTTCCATTTTCCTGGAAAACACCAATTTCTCTGGTTAATCCGGTTGCTCGTTGACGCCCCTTTCTGTAATCGCGGCTGCATCCCTTCCACTTTGACCATTGAAACTTACTTGTTTTTGATTTCCCGCTGTATCTTTTTTTCCTTTTAAGTTTTCCTTAATTTTTTTTTGCACATTTTCCAGATTGTTCTTGGCTATCCGTACGTTTTTGAATCGTGTCTGTACTGTGATTTTTACGCGTGCGCGGCACGTTTACACTTTTCCGCGACTTCCGCGACTGTCTTTCGCGTTCAATGTCTTTTTTGTTTGTTTACGCCGATTGTCTTTAACACCTGTACAGTTCTAACACTTTTCACCATTCTTACTTATTTTCTTTCTTCTGGGACTTAGCCTACAATCGCAAAAAAGTTCTTTGGGGGTTTTTTATTTACTACGCGAAAAATATTTAAGTTACTGGTTTCCTACCGATACAATGTTAATCTAACCCTAAATCTCTTTACTTTATTATTATTTAAAATTCAAAAATTCAACTTTTATTACTTTAAAAGGCGTGAAAACTCTCACCCTTTTATCTTAATTTAATTTTACTTTTTGTTCCCTTTTTTACACAGAACTATTCATTCTCGAATAACTCTTGTGAGTGAAAACCTTTGATTTTAATTATTTCTCCCTTTTTAGGGTGTGTGAAATTTGACACTTAAGCTAACTTTTTTATTTTCAATAATTCGACTTTTTCTTATATAACCTTTTATTTTCGTCTACTTATGTAGATTCCAAAAATATCTGACTTTTTCAGTTTCGAGTTAAATTGAACTTTTCCCTTAACTTTAACCCCTGTTTACTTTGGTAGTGTTACCTTTTATGATTTGAAATTCACACGGCCGTAACTCACGCGTTTAGCGCTACATATTAAACCATGAAAATCACAAATGCATAAAATTCCTGGATTCCTTTATTCCCCAAAACTCAGCTACTTTCAGACTAAGTCAGATTTCCTTTCTTGACGTGTCCTAGATCAAGGTTCATCTTGGGAGATAAGCCTTGCTCTGATTTAACTTGTATTTTAGACTAACAATTGACACTCACCGAAGTCCGGCCTTGAAAACATCGAATTTTATAATTTAATATAAAAACCGATTCTTCCCGCCTTACAACGGCTAATATCCGTTGTAGCTACCCCTCTGAAAATATCTGATTTCTAAGTTCACGCAGAAACCCAAGATATCTAAAAACCCCCTCCCTATACTGTGAAAAACATCAACAAATCCCTTTTGGTTCAATTTACTCTCCACCCCCGCTTCCTTCTATACTTGTCTATTTGCCTTCGCCTTTTTTAACTACAAGAACTAATTTAATTTACTATTATCTAACAAGTACAAATCCAATTCTCTCCACTTTGGAGTTATCAAGCTGAAACCTCTACATTAACATACATTTATATTATTCAATCTTATTCAATACATTTTTAATCTAGCTTCAACTGCAAGCTTAAGATCTGCTAAAAAACATACAATATTTTACATTTCAATATATTTCGTTGGATTGTCTTAACTCCATTTGGGAGTTTTCTGTCCACTGAAAATCACATACATGTCCACTTAGTTTATTTCCACACTATGTCTATTTACAGGGAACTCTAAATATTGCCTGATAAAAATTGAATTTACTTACAATTACTATTGTACTGGACTTGAGATATAACCTAACTTACTATTTCTATACTTGAGTTTAACCCTTTTCCTGCGTTTTTTTTTTTTTTTTTAATTAATGACTTTACATTTACTTGTTTTACCATTGAGATATTTTAACCGTTTGCGTTCGCCTTTCCTTTTTAAGGCTAGTGTTTATATGTTATAAACACTCCCCTTCCAAGCACTTTATGTTTTGTATGCCCTGTACTAATTCGTATCACATCTGACTTCAGGTTCTCCCCTCCATTCTACTTTACATTAGGCCTCCTTGTATCGTTATGAACTCTGACAGTCTATGTAGAATTATCGCTTCCCTTTCTCTGCTGGGCTTGTTTATTTACATTGGCGGTCATTAACTCGGAACATCTGTTTAGGCTACTATGCGTTTGGTTTATTTACAACTTATATCTACTATTTACATTATTTAGGCCACTTAAAATTAGGCTAATTACATCTCAATGCTTTTTGGTTCCCTTGGTACTTCTGTGAATTTTATTGCTTAGACCTTTGCCTTTCCTTCCTTCCAGACAGTCTGTCACCAACTTCCCTTTGTTTTCGCTCGGTCTACTTTTATATCGGCTGTGTTTACGTACAAAAACCTTCTCTGTACCGTTATAATTTACTGTTAGGCCTACAGCTGATTTCTTAAATTTAACTTTATTCGAGCTTAGTGTTCTTCCAGCATTAGACGTGTTATGGTTTCCGTTTATTCCTCCGATTGAATTACGTTTATTATAGTTAAAGTTTCTATTATACTTTGTATTAGGACTACAGTGTTTATCGTTGCGTGAGTTTAGTGCAGTGATATTTACGTTACAACGTTCAGTTCGTTTTGGATTTTCGAAAAATAGCCTCTCTCCGCAATTATCTGCCGCCTGTGTGTTTGGAATCTTAACCTCTGCACACTTTAAATCGATTTTACTTTTTTTTATTTTTAACATTCGCGAATGTTCATCGTTTGTTTTTTTTGAACAATTTTTTCCGATGACATTTTTATTTAAAAATCTTACTTTTTGGCTTTGGGAAGGTTGCATTTCCTTTGATACAATTTTCCTGTCCCTATTACCTAACTTCGGTCTATTTTCGATAACCTGAACTTTTTCTACGCCTAACTTTATCTCCTGACCTTTTTCTTCCTCTCCTACGCTACTCCCCACTGAAGTTTGTTCCGTACATCCTTTAACTTCGCTTATATCGTTTTGATTACTTATAATTTCTTTTACCTGACTTGAATTTACTGTTTCTTTATTTGTTATTGAACTTTCTTTATTTGGTTGGTTTGGTGTCAACCCTTTAAAATTTTTTCCATGATACCGTGACGTTAGGCTGAAACATTTTCCCTTAATTTCCTTTATCGCCTGCTTTCTGTCTATGAATGGTAACTGGATAGTTTTCTCCCCTACATTTAATATGATAAATCGTTTATCCATATTAATGTCTGCTTGCATTTCATATAAGAAATCGCAACCCAATATTACACGTGATTTCAACCCTTTTACGACTAATAGTTTTACTTCTACGGTTTCTGACGCTAATTGTATTTTAATCATTATTTGCCTAGTTACTTTTTGTACTCGACCTTTTAATGCTGTTACAATTTCAATGTTAGACACCGGTAACTCCATAATTTCTACATATTCCGCCTTCAATTGCTCTAGGTAATCGAATTGTATTACACTTATTTCGGCCCCTGTATCTATTTCTATGGCCGCCGGATTATGCCCTATCTTCGCGTAAATAGTAGGAATATCTTCAATGACTATTTCTTGAATACTTTTTTCCCCTTTATTACTCAACAGATCATCCCTAAGGTTGTAATGTATCCGGTTAACAAGTTTATTCTTAGAAATTACTTCACCGCTACTGTCGTAACTCTTCGTCGCGGGTTCTATCCTAGCGTGTGCCTTATCTTTTTTTATTTTAAAATTTTTTAATCTATTATTATTATTTTTAATCAAATTTCTTGTATATTTTTTATCTACAGCTCGCTTGTTCCGAAATTCCGTTAATCCTTCGCAAGCCTCACTTCTTAGTTTTTTGGCCGTTGATTTTGATTGGGTTTTGACGGAGAAGGTCTATTGGAACTTGGGTGTGCGGTGTTGTTAGGGTTTTGAACATAGGATCGCTGTGAAGGTGGGTTATTATAGGTTTGGTTAGGCCTACTAGAATTTGTGGTATTATTTATATTCCGGTTCCCTCTTCGGGCTTCGTCCATCATATCTATTTGATTTAGAAAATTTATAGCGTCTTTAATCGTCTCGCTTGGCTTTCCCATGCAAGCTAACTTTCTCTGATCATTAAAATGTTGTAAAATGGTAAATACTAAGAAACCTTCCGGGAGCTGCGGTTCTAAGTCGCTGGCTTGATTTACAATCCGACAAAAATAATCGGTCCGGCTTATATTACTTGGTTCAAAATATTTTCCATTCTCGATTTTATTTCTCACAATTTTTTGTTTTTGTAATGACCAATAGTTCGCTAAAAAAGCTGCGCGAAATTCTACATATGTACTTGTGGCCGTTTTCATAACCGTCCACCATTCTTTTGCCGATCCGAAAAGATGACGTTCCGCCATTTTTAACTTCTCCGGCTCTCCTAAAAACGGGTTTAATTCCTCCATTAAATTTTCCAGCTCCCTTATAAAAGTTCTCGGACGCTCCCTTGAGTTTCCCCAAAATTCTAGTTTTACCGCCTCGCTTTCGTACCTAGGTGCTATTTGCATCACCGTTCTGCCTACTGTCCCTTGGCTACTAATTTCCCCTAACTTCTGTTCTATTTTCGCAACTCTCTTATCTACAACCGCAAATTTTTGATCATTGAGTTTATTTGTATCCCTACTCGCGCTTTCTAATACTTGAATTGTCCCAGTAATATCTTAAATTTTTTCCGCCACTCTATTATTTTGTTCTATGCACCTACGCGTTTCCTGGTTCAAATCCTCTTTAATTTCGCCGATTTTTCCGGATATCAACTCATACAATGCTTTCTGATCTCTTTCCCTTTGAGCTTTCTCTTCTTCTTTCTCTCGTTGTAGACGAGTTTTTTCTTCTTCTTTCTCTTGTTGTAGACGATTTTTTTCTTCTTCTTTCTCTTGTTGTAGACGATTTTTTTCTAACTCCTTTTCTTCCCGGATTTTTTCATCCTTAAGCCGCCTTCGCTCCTCCTTACGTTCCCTCTCTTCTACTTCTTTCACTTCGGCACGTTTTCTTTCTTCTTCTTTTTCTTTTTTCGCCTCCTCCTTGTCTTTTTTATAACTTTCGAAAAAATCTTTCAACTCTTTGCTAGCCATGTTTATTTTCTTTGTTTATTTGTCGCGGATAAAATCTCTCAATAAAATTTTATTTACTTTTATACCCCTTTAAAATACTATTCAATACCCTAATTTAACCCGATTTACCACGACAAAATTTTATTTTATTTGTTTTATATTACTCCCCCTCTAACTCACGAAATCTTCACGAACCCAGGAAAATTTTTAAACACTCAAGAATAGCCGTAGTATAACACAATGCATAGAAATATTCTTAATCTAACACAACAATGTAAAGCACAAATAATAGTTATGACTGTTCAAGACTAAATTTAACCTTTAGTTAAATTTTCGCCTTCCACTTATGGGCGCCAATTATACAACGTATAATCGCGTGCTAACGTAGCGAGCGCAAATTTGTTTTTATTTGGCCCCACGCTGCGACGTCAATTATACAACGAATCTCCTGTTCGAGACTTCTTTTGTTGTATAATAAGTTACAACACCTACTGGAAGCCTTTAGCCAAACTTTTATCTTTAGCTTAGGTGATGCAACTGGGTGTCTGATACCTATTTCTATAAGTATTTCGACTGACTCTAACACTTTAAAATAGCTTCCAGAAATTAATAAGTTTACTAGCTCTGAACTTAATTTACGAGAACTCTTGATTATTTTTGATCTCAGGGAAGTGAGAACAGTGGAACAGCCCTTATAACATACCTTATTTGTGCTTTGATTATTTCTACAGCTAAACACATTTATTTGACTATTTCTAATAAAGGAAAATCTCATGAATGGATAACCATATAACAGGTAATTGATTACTCTCAGTATTTCAGTATAAAAATTAATAATTAATTTATTCAAAATTCAAAATCAAAACCTTTTCAAAATTAAACATAAACAACTCGCTTTTCTCACCATCTGCTTGTACATATAATTTCTATTCAATATTAATGTTAAACCTATAATTCTAATTTCTAATAGGCTTGGCAGACAGTCTAATTTTATAATCAATTTCATTTTAATTTATTTGAATTTAATTTATTTACATTTAACTTTAGGGAATATCGAATTTACATTTATTTAATTTATGATTTGAATTTAATTTGAAACTAACCTATCTCAACCAGTACTTTAAATATTTTTATTGAATTTACTCAGGCAATTAATTAAAATGGGGGACAACTTATTCTCGTTTACACAGACCTTAATTCAGCGTTTTTCACCTCCGGTTTTCCGTGATGGATGCCGCTATGTTGATGGGCTAGTGTTGTAGCTGCTAGGATGCTGTGTCTGGTAGCCTGGATTTTCTGATTTAAGTTGTTGGGTTGTTATGATGGCTACAGATGTACTTGAAGAGCAGATCTGGTAGAATCTAGTAGAGTTACAGTTGATCCTATTTCTTCCTTGGTTCGTGAGAAGTGAAGTTCCGTTTAGAAGATCATGTCCTGAAGGATTGCCTATGTCGTCTCAGTATCGCCAAATAGAGTTATTCTTGCATTAACTCATTTGGATAGGCCGTAGAGTTACTCCTGAAGAACTACTTCTGACTTGTAGTTTATATTTAAAAGTTATTTAAGTTTAACGAAGAAAAAATATTTGCTGCAGAGTGACGTGAAGTCTACATTCGTAACAATTTGAATCTAGAGTGAGTCTTAGAGCGAGTCCGAGAGAGTCAGCGATTCCGAGAGAGTAAGCCAGTGGATTTTTCGCGTTCAATCCTTTATACACTTCGTGACGTCATTTCTTACATGCCCTTTCCCTCATTTTTTCATTAAGCCAATTTTTCTTTTGTATAAACTTTGTTGGTCTTGAAATGTGTCTAAATTCGCCCTGGTTAATTTTATATAATTTTCTTCTTTTCTTTTCCTTCCATTTTCCTGGAAAACACCAATTTCTCTGGTTAATCCGGTTGCTCGTTGACGCCCCTTTCTGTAATCGCGGCTGCATCCCTTCCACTTTGACCATTGAAACTTACTTGTTTTTGATTTCCCGCTGTATCTTTTTTTCCTTTTAAGTTTTCCTTAATTTTTTTTTGCACATTTTCCAGATTGTTCTTGGCTATCCGTACGTTTTTGAATCGTGTCTGTACTGTGATTTTTACGCGTGCGCGGCACGTTTACACTTTTCCGCGACTTCCGCGACTGTCTTTCGCGTTCAATGTCTTTTTTGTTTGTTTACGCCGATTGTCTTTAACACCTGTACAGTTCTAACACTTTTCACCATTCTTACTTATTTTCTTTCTTCTGGGACTTAGCCTACAATCGCAAAAAAGTTCTTTGGGGGTTTTTTATTTACTACGCGAAAAATATTTAAGTTACTGGTTTCCTACCGATACAATGTTAATCTAACCCTAAATCTCTTTACTTTATTATTATTTAAAATTCAAAAATTCAACTTTTATTACTTTAAAAGGCGTGAAAACTCTCACCCTTTTATCTTAATTTAATTTTACTTTTTGTTCCCTTTTTTACACAGAACTATTCATTCTCGAATAACTCTTGTGAGTGAAAACCTTTGATTTTAATTATTTCTCCCTTTTTAGGGTGTGTGAAATTTGACACTTAAGCTAACTTTTTTATTTTCAATAATTCGACTTTTTCTTATATAACCTTTTATTTTCGTCTACTTATGTAGATTCCAAAAATATCTGACTTTTTCAGTTTCGAGTTAAATTGAACTTTTCCCTTAACTTTAACCCCTGTTTACTTTGGTAGTGTTACCTTTTATGATTTGAAATTCACACGGCCGTAACTCACGCGTTTAGCGCTACGTATTAAACCATGAAAATCACAAATGCATAAAATTCCTGGATTCCTTTATTCCCCCAAAACTCAGCTACTTTCAGGCTAAGTCAGATTTCCTTTCTTGACGTGTCCTAGATCAAGGTTCATCTTGGGAGATAAGCCTTGCTCTGATTTAACTTGTATTTTAGACTAACAATTGACACTCACCGAAGTCCGGCCTTGAAAACATCGAATTTTATAATTTAATATAAAAACCGATTCTTCCCGCCTTACAACGGCTAATATCCGTTGTAAAGTATTGACTACCATGGGTTACTTGACAACATTGCAGACAGAATATTTCGTAAAAAAAATATATTTCGTAGACAAGGTTATAAACTGGCTTTTAAAACAAAAAACAACTTGGATAAATCAATCAAACCAAAACATAAAGAGGATTGACCTTACAACGATAATGGAATATACAACATCATTTGTGACAAACAGGAAGATCATTCAAAACTCGTTTCAAAGAGCACATTATCAATCGTAATCTTAACACAAACCAAACAAAATTTGTTGAACATTCAATAGACACCGGTCATACTTACACCAATATCCGTAATAATTTGCAAATTTCAAATTAATGCTCCAAAGGAAAAACGATGAACGTAATTGAAGAATTCCACATTTATAAAGCTACTATTTTAGACCCAAGCTCCTTGTTGAACGAGAAGATACATTTCGAATCCAACGCTTTGTTTGACAGAATTATCAGAGCCGAACCCTTTCAATCTCCAAAATAACTAAAACTACAGAGATAACAGATCAGTATTGATACAAGGACGGGCCGGGGTGCACGTGTGCGAGTTGATATTTTAAAAATAAACTACATCGGCATATTCATGCCCCATTGCGTGTGTTTGTGTTTTTGTGTTAATGTTCGTGGAGTGTGTATGTATAATTTATATTTTTTTTACGCGCTTTAAACAAATGCAAATCATTAAAAATAAATTATAAACTGTTTGAAAATGCCTGAAAAATAGGCGAAACGTACATCACCAAATAAAGTGTGATCAAAACAGGACTGCGAGCAGTACAAGGAATTAAGCTATTTATGTAAATATATCCAGTCCAGTAAGGCAAAAAACAAAATAAATCTTAAGTTATAATACTTAAGTTATATTTTTGTTTATAATACCACTGTTATGGTCTCATAGACATAAGCAGATAACAGTACAGTTTAAATTTTGATATTTTTATTACTTCATTTTCTCAAGTTTCCTTCACTTGTACCACAAAAAAAAAAATATATATATATATATATTAAATAAACGGAACAGTATATTTATAATCATAACACAGTATTTATAGACTTGTATGTTCCATAACAAGTAAAATGATACGTAATATTATATAGCTGACTAATAAATTCATTGTTCTCACAAACATAAGCAAATAAGAGTACGGATTAAATTTTGTATTTTTATTATTTCATTTGCTCAAGTTTCCTTGTCCTGTACCTGAAACAATAAACAGAATATATCACATAAACAGAACAGTATATTTATAACCATAACACAGTATTTATAGAGTTGTATATTGCATTGCAAGTAAAATAATATTTTATATTATATAGCTGTCTAATAAAACCATTGTTCTCACAGACATAAGCAAATAAAGGTACGGTTTAAATGTTATATTTTTATTACTTCATTTGCTCAAGTTTCCTTGTTCTGTACCTGAAACAATAAACAGAATATATCAAATAAACAGAACAGTATATTTATAAACATAACACAGTATTTATAGAGTTGTATATTGTATTGCATGTAAAATTATATTTAATATTATATAGCTGTCTAATAAAACCATTGTTCTCACAGACATAAGCAAATAAAGGTACGGTTTAAATTTTATATTATTATTACTTCATTTGCTCAAGTTTCCTTGTCCTGTACCTGAAACAATAAACAGAATATATCAAATAAACAGAACAGTATATTTATAAACAAAACACAGTGTTTATAGAGTTGTATGTTGCATTGCACCTAAAATTATAGTTAATATTATATAGCTGTCTAATAAAACCATTGTTCTCACAGACATAAGCAAATAAAGGTACGGTTTAAATTTTATATTTTTATTACTTCATTTGCTCAAGTTTCCTTGTCCTGTACCTGAAACAATAAACAGAATATATCAAATAAACAGAACAGTATATTTATAAACAAAACGCAGTGTTTATAGAGTTGTATATTGCATTGCACCTAAAATTATAGTTAATATTATATAGCTGTCTAATAAAACCATTGTTCTCACAGACATAAGCAAATAAAGGTACGGTTTAAATTTTATAATTTTATTACTTCATTTGCTCAAGTTTCCTTGTCCTGTACCTGAAAAAATAAACAGAATATATCATATAAACAGAACAGTATATTTATAAACATAACACAGTGTTTATAGAGTTGTATATTGCATTGCACCTAAAATTATAGTTAATATTATATAGCTGTCTATTAAAACCATTGTTCTCACAAACATAAGCAAATAAAGGTACGGTTTAAATTTGATAATTTTATTACTTCATTTGCTCAAAATTCCTTGTCATGTACCTGATACAATAAATAGAATAGTATATTTATAATCATAACACAGTATTTATAGAGTTGTATATTGTATTGCACGTAAAATTGTAGTTAATATTATATAGCAGTCTAATAAAACCATTGTTCTTACAGACATAAGCAAATAAAGGTACGGTTTAAATTTTATATTTTTATTACTTCATTTGCTCAAGTTTCCTTGTCCTGTACCTGAAACAATAAACAGAATATATCAAATAAACAGAATAGTATATTTATAATCATAACACAGAATTTATAGAGTTGTATATTGCATTGCACCTAAAATAATAGTTAATATTATATAGCTGTCTATTAAAACCATTGTTCTCACAGACATAGGCCCGTATTTATGAACGCAACTTGAACAGCGCCTTAACTTAGCTCAAGACCTACTCGGCTAAGGAGCTCTTAACTTTCAATGCTAACTTGAGAAAATTTGGTATTTATAAACATTCCTTGACTTTTCCCGAGTGCTCCTTAGCCAAGGCTGATATCAAGTTAGCTTCAGCACATGACGTCATGAATTCCGATGACGTCAAATCCAACGACCAATGAACGCACGGTATACAATTATACCGCCATGTTAAATTGAATTTGTTTTGCTTGCAATAATTTAATTTTGTTTGTTTACGACTTTGATCATGGAAACAAAACGAATTGTGTACACCCAATTTGAGAAACATTTTGTCAAAGAACTAGTTTTAAAATACAAACATGTTCTTGAAAATAAAAGAACGGACGGTGCAACGATTCTGGAAAAAACAAAGCTTGGGACGATATTGCACTAGAATACAATGCTGTCGCCGACCATCACAAGGTAAACATTACATTTTTAAGTTTTAGATTATTATTTTTGCATTAACTCAAAAGATCTATTGAATCTTAATACCTAATATGTTGTAAATTATTTCGTTCTATTTGATTAGGATGTCTGTAGTTTTAAATCGAAAAACTAAGAAGGTTATGGTTGCTTACATAGGCCTATTTAAGTATAATTTTATAACCTAGGCATAATTAGTAGTAGGGGATTTGTTACTGATAGTCTATATGGATATTTTTTAACTTCTGTATATAATAGATCCCGCTTTTATATTTAAATTATTTATTAATAAGAAGCAACCTTGTTTAAATTATTGTTACACAATTTATTGTTTGTAGGCTCTACCTAAACACAACTTCATTTGTTTGGTTTGTAGGCTCTGATTCTTTGTTATTTCACTAATTTTGGCAAATCATAGGGTTTTTGCTAATGCAGGCTGCTCTATTGGTTAACAAACTGTTAATTTTTGTGATAATTATGCTACATTTTTATGCTACATAATTATGCTAGGCCTAATTACAATATTTACAACTAAACCTAGGCTACATTGTGTAGTAAGTTGTCATTTGAAAAGACATATATGCTTACATTGGATATGGTAAAACTCATGGTTTATTCTTCCTTTGCAGAGGACACCAAAGCAACTACGGAAATGTTGGGACAATTTAAAATCCGAAAAAAAGAAAGAACTGGCAAAGATCAAAAAAGAAGTACTCAGTACAGGTGGAGGGCCAGCACCAAAGTTCCCTGAAGATGATCCTTGTGAGGCTTTTGTTGGCACTTTTGCCACAGAAATTGAAGGAGCCATTGACAGTGATACAATAGCTCTGTCACAGGTAATATAATTAGGCCAACTTAGTATTTATTATATTAGGCCTACATAGAAATAGCATTTGTTTGTCATAATAGTAGTATACAAATACAGTCAGCCTGTCGTACCTTAAATTTGAATCAGTTACATTAGTCAAACCAATGCACCAATGTAAGTCATCCCTTATCAAAGTTTAACTTTCATTGAACTAAACCAATATCATTTATATTTTTACAAAAAGTACCTGTACAACATTTGTTGTGTTATTTGGTTTATAGATAGGCTAATATAAAAATATTGATTTTTTTAAACTTACAAATAGACTGCTAATTACAAATACAATAATATTACACAGTTAAGAAGTAGTAGTAACAATCATAAATAGTTATGTACAAATATTTTTCATTCTAAAACATCTAGATCTACTCAATATTTATTATTTCAGACCTACTTACAAATAATATTTGTAATAGTAGTATAAAAATACAGCATAGCCTGACGTACCCTAACTTTGAATCAGTTTCATTAAGTAAACCGATGCACCACCATAGTCATTACCTTATTAAAGCTTCATAATATACACATTGCTCTTATAAACATTAATTTGTCTTCTTTCCTTCTATCTAAATACTATATTCATTAATTTCTTGTAAGACAAAGTAACATTAATTTAACTATTATGCAGGTGGGAGCAGGACATTACATGGTTACTGATGATGGCATCCTTAGGCCTAGTTCATCCCATGATTTGGAAGAGCTGGTGGATATTAATAATGTAGCTAGCAATTCTACAAAAGTACCAGGTATGTATATTACATAAAATAACAAAACGATTTGGTTTTAATCATATATATCACATATAAGATGATCATAAGCTTTAATGAATCAAAAAGTTGTTAAAATGCAGTATAAAATCAATTCTGAATATGAAGATGTTAATTCTTGTACTTGGAAAGATATTACATTTATTAATTTCGTGAACTTTGTAGAGACCTTTGGTATAATAAACTTTTCAATAATGTTATACAGAAACTATTGACTTTAGTAGCATGTTTAAAATTCATTTATTATTTGTTTCAGAAAAAGGCTCACTTAATTGTA
>JAGFPH010012155.1:16539-31489 GCA_018207615.1 Philaenus spumarius | reverse complement strand
TGGGTAATTCAATGTTTTCTCAAACGGTTGAGAAGAAATTCAGTGGATAATTTCTACACGGGTTTCATCAGGAGCTCCTAGAATTAAAGTGAGCAATGGGTACTTGTCTTCTCATTTAAGCTGCACATAACGTGCCAACGAAAAGTTATAATTGACTTACAGTTATAAATCGGTAAAACAGTCAATTAACGATATCCTATAATATATATATATATATATAAATATATAATTTCTGTCAGATGATTCTATCAAAAGTTACTTGGTTTAAAAGTGAATGGAAATATATTAATACACTTATCGTATATGGTGAGTTCTTCGATTTAACTAATTATGTTTGATCTAAGCTCATTCCCACTTTTTGTTCAGCCGCCCGACTCTTTCTTAGGCCGTTCGATTCCAAAGCTGTATTTCCCCCACTAATCCTTCAACGTATTACTTAAAGAGCATTAACGCATAAACAGACTTTCATGGCAAGACGGCGGAACTAAAGCAAACAGTGGTTGGCTCGCTTCAAAGCGACAGGATGTGACGGGTTATCTGTTCTTTTAATTATTTTAAACATTTTACTACATTATTTAAGCAAAACCCCTAAAGGACGAGCAGAGTTCGTCATAGTACTGTTAGACTAGAAACGCGTTGACGAGCGGTGCACGTCATATTGCGCTGAAGGGTTTAAATAATTTTGAAGATGTTTGAGAATATTTTTGGTGAAACTTATTTACGATTGACGCGAAAGTAATCGTAAGCGAGCGACTGTATCCTTAGTCACACAAGTTATGTCGGCTTTCGATATCTAGAAGGCGGTGGAAACTAACCCTACCTCTTCTGACGACCGCCCGAAAAACTAAGTTAACCCACCAGTCGTCCTCAAAACAAATACACGCGATGATCCATCAAACTAATGTCAACGAGTTCTGGATAACGGTTATTTCTCCAAGATAAATGTTCCCAGAGTAAGGTTGATGTTAAATTGATTCGGGGCTCGACTCCACGTGTAGAAGGAGTGGTTTGTAATGATGATGATGTTTTAATAGTAGGGTCGCTGAACTTTGGCCCTGAATCCGCGGCGAGGAACCACGGGTAAAAAACACAAAGAGATTCTACGCAATCTCCTCGCGTGACATACTTGGGTGAGAAAATCTGCTTGGTAAAATTGCGCCCTTAAAATACGACCTTGTTCTGTAACTGTCACACTTTTGGACAAAAAATAGTAGTGTTAAAATAGTACCAGTAATTTTTGGAAATGAAATTTGCTACCTCCTTACGATAATAGGAAGTTAAAGATAATAACAGCTTATGTACATACAATATTGTTGTGTTTAATGTATTGGTATAGGATGTCGGGTTGAACAAACTAATTATTACGACATAACTTAACTATTATCCTTCATCCGACAGTTACCACCATCCGATAGGGAATCAAAAGGGCTACAAAAAAAAGTGTATTGGAATTTGTTTGTTAAAATGTACGGTTTTTGAGTAATTTTGGTTGGAAATTTTCTAACAGCCGCCATTTTGAAACGCATGATTGGATGTAATCGCTTATTTTTCTCGAGATAGATCGTTGTTAGGTTAAACTTCATGCCACATTTGAACTCCATCAGTCAAACATTTCGCTAGATATGAATTATTTTGTAAAAAAACACAAAATGGCGGTTATCTGGGAAACCAAGCGTTTTCGGGACTATGTTTTTATATGAACTTTTTTCTTATTTTTCTCGAGATAGATCATTGTTAGGTTAAACTTCTTGTCACATTTGAACTCCATCAGTCAAACATTTCGCTAGATATGAATTATTTTGTAAAAAAACACAAAATGGCGGTTATCTGGGAAACCAAGCGTTTTCGGGACTATGTTTTTATATGAAATTTTTTCTTATTTTTAGCTATAGAATGAGGTACCGCGACATTGCCGTATACTTCTGAATCACCCTATGGATTACGCTGCTTTTCCTAAATAGGCCTACCTTTTTTTCCAATGGCATTTTCAAATTTGTTTTATTTTAACTTGTTTAACGCCTTTGTCTACAAATACGTTGCATATTTAGTGTGATGACTGGTTCTACAAACACAGAAAGCCTAAGTTGGACGTAAGCAGTCAATGATATAGACTAGGCCTACAATGTTAGAAATTTCATACTTTATCGCCAATATAGCAGTCGTGTGCAAGCGTTGCACCAAACCTACGACCGTACCTAATCTACAAGGATGAGATCATCGTTAAAAATGTCGGTTTATTTGCTATGATTTATCTTCGTGTTGAATTAACGCTTTTGTCGGATGTTTAAGTTGGCGCTTGCGCGAACAATAAAGGCGCGAAAAAACCAATTATTGTATTTCGAACGCTTGCCGACAAAATTGTTCGTAATTTCTCTAAACTACTCATTGACAAATTAAGTTGTGTTAGAAGTTTTGTTATCTAAATACCAGTCAAAAACCGTCGTAGGCCTACCAATACATTTTCAATTAAACAATGCCCGATATAAAACAAGATACTCGTATTTAGGGCGTCTCTGCAGTTCTATTCAATTACCAAGCCTTCAACAAAGGCTGTGCATAATTTGCATTCCTCGGGCCATAATGCAACCGCCTGCTCGATATATGATTAGTTGGGCGTTGTCTTTATATAATACTAAATGCATTATTTTCAAAGTGAATTTAAATATCTGTAAAAATACAATGCGCCACTCCCACCAGTCGGAGACGCATAGTCTGTTGTAATGGATACATATATATATGGCCTTGCATCGTACTATATTCGACGCATGCGCTGTCAAATATCAAACGTTCAGATATAACTCGGTGAATTTAGTATTAACTTGTACATGGAATAATGCCCGTGTTATTTCTAGACTATTGCGTTATGTAGCATGTAGATTGGTATTCGAACACGGATTATTAGACAGCATTTGAGGTAAAGTAGAATAACCGACAGACTATATTCGATTCCCTATTAAAAAACATTTCACTAAAATACCTAACCTACAGAAGAGCAAAATTAACTCAAATACTACTACACTAAAACCAGGTAAATATTTATTTTCGTGTTCAAACAAATCTATTGAAACACGTTTTTACAAATGTAAATTTGTTCACGAATATACAGTAGGCCTAGTAAGAAACGAACAACTGTGGACGTTTCAAAGCCGAGCTATTAATTATCATTACAAGTTGCGCACATCTGGTGCTGCACTCTAGCGGCGATGAAAACAACTACCATGACGTCACGAGGAAGTGGGGATAAGTTTTTATAATGCGTCGGTCGTTGTTGATAATGCCAACGCCAACTGACAATGTCAATTCGTTACTTGGAAAACAGGTTAATGTGTTTTTACGCTGTCTCTAAAATAACTCGTCAAACAGATTTAATAATTAACTCAAATGGTAAATCTACAATTCTTGCGAAACAATTGTTTCCGCCAAAACAGGCCTACTAGATTTACGTGGAAACGTTATCTCTCAGTTTCAGTTTTAAGGTTAGGATTTCGTTAATGCACGATTATTTCATTATCTTTCCGTCCGAGTGGAAGTAACACTTTCCAAACACGAAAGGCTTAGTTTAATCTATTCCTGTGGTATAATGCGACATCCATTGTGGTTTCAAAGAGCTTGTTGTTTACAAAATCTCAAGATGGGAGAGTTTGGCTTTACAACGGTCATAACTTGCTAGGACGATTATTCAGATAACGTTGGTTAGATACCTGGAGTAGGCCGTTGTGGTAATTGTTTGAAACGATATCAGGCCTGCAATTAAGCGTAGATTGCTGTTCACACACTATCAAAACAAAGAATTTGAATGTTTTTTTTATAGGTTAGATTCAATACAGAGTGTTTAGGAAATATTGTCCCAGACTATTATTATATAGGTGAAAATGAGAAAAAAGTTCCCATAAATATAGGTCCGGCAATGCTTGGTTTTCGAATTAACCTCCATTTTGTTTTTGTTACTGAGCACTTAATATCTTTGGAAATTCAAAAGATATTGATTTCAAATTCGGCGTACCTATTTGTTACGTAACCTTTTACCTTGGTACAAAAAAACAGAACGTTCATTTGGATACTTTAATAATGGCGGCTATTTAAAGTGTTTAATGCCACATATCTCTTAAACCGTTAACTTAAAAAAAACAATTTAATAGAAAAAAATAACAGTAAACATGTAAAAACTAAAAAACATAATTTCTTTGTACTATTTATAACGATACAGAAACAACAGTAATAGTACCGTCAGAAAGAAATTATGTCACACGGTTATAATAATAACCGATAACACGGTTATTTTTTGAGCTACGGGAAAAATTAAAAAAACAATTAAAAGGATACGTAACAAAAACGTGTACACAATTTGAGGTCGGTATCTTCTTTATTTCCGAAGACATTAAGCGTTTAGTAAAAAAAAGAAAACAAAATGTTGAACAATTCGAAAACCAAGCATTTCCATCATGTTTATTTAAAAGTTTTTCTTAATTTTACCTAAGTATAGAAGTTAAATAAACATGAAGTCCGAAACATGTAGGGCCTACCCATCAATTCACTAACTGTTAATGAAATGTATAACAAATATTTTACAGAAACCAAAATATTTGCACGTATGTTTACAGAATACAAGCTTCTACTAAATTAGTACTGTAATTAGAATTAGGCCTAGATTCTCATATGACGCAATTTCCTACGAAGCCTAATTATTGTTTACTATAAGGTAACCTTGTCGACCGAGCAATTCATTTGGTTTCATTAACTACATGAGTCAACAAGATTCGAAAGGAAAATCGTGTTAACGTTTCGAGGTTATTTACACATATATATAAATCTACGTTATATAGTTAGTTGTAAATGAGTACAAAATAATAACATGCAGTAGTAGGCCTATATTGAAATTAGGCAACATAACCTACAAATTTAATATCTTATTCTGATTCCTGATTTAAAAGAACAATCCGATCATTATTTAGCCATGTTATTCAAAGGATGTGATTAAACAAAATAAACAACTTAATAACAAAACGACCGACCTCGCTTCACAATAAATCATTCGACACACCGAAACGCACAACGTATTCATAAAAGGTCAATTTAAAAACATCTTTCTTCTGACAAAAAGGTCGTCCCGAAGAGAAAAAATACACCGCACGTACGATTGTATGTAAATTCAGCTGTTGTGATTTCTGAAAGATTTCCGACCGCCACAATGCGGATTGCGGCCAATTAGTGGGCGCTTGTGACAACTCTATTCCCGACTTTAGAAAGTACTCTAAACTCGGTAGCAGAGAGGGTGACGTCAACAAGGGTCGTTCACATCATTATCTCCGCGCACACACGCACTCCTCGGAGCTAATCACAACACACGCATTGTAAGAAGAGGGGGGGGGGGACTAACTAGCCTCTCCTAGGAAGAAAAAGTATTAGTCAACCTCTGGAAATAACTGCACGAACAAAACAAAACAAAGCGGGTGGTAGATCTTCACTGTCGACTGTCCTATTAACGTTTTAGGTTAAAATATGCCTATTGCAATCTCATTTCATTTTTAGACGTTCAATCTATACTAATTAAAGAGGTAAAATTTGTTTGTTTGTTTGTATGTAGTCTCTGGAACTACTGAAACAATTAAAATATTTTTTTTTATATACCGGTATATAAAGCTACACTATCCCTGAGTAACAGGCTATAATTCATTTTCATAAAAACATATTTTTAATTCAATATTTGTAAATTTAGCCTGAAAAAATTCTTAAGTTATGCCTAGACTGACGAACCAACATATATTTCTTGAACGAATTTACATTCATTACCATAGCAACCAATTGAATAAAATAACGGACAAAACAGCTTTGTGCTCTAATATTTCCATTAACATCTCATTTCAAACTTTGAAGCAATTATTTGTATTTCTAACTTTCAGGTTAGGTTTTAATTAAAGTGTAGACCTGATCCTGGCTGTTTCTTTTGACCTTTATTATAAGTGCTGTTATAAAATATACGAAATAATTTGATTTGAACATTGAACATTATTTACCATCTTAGCTTTGGGGTTATTATTAATCGTTCACCTTCATTATAAAGAAAACATAACATGATTATGTATATAGAAGGTTAAAACGGGGTTGACGTGCAGAGCACGCAAGGGTTTCCCTTAGTAATTAATATAGTGATTTCGAATTAGGTAGGCTCAATCATGTTATTTGTTTATACCTACTTCTAAATTAAACATTTTTCTGAAGTTGAGTACGAATAGCATAATTCATTCGGAGTTAAAGGAAAGAAAGGGTTTCCAAACTTACAGCTTTCTCAAGGGAATTTTATATCAAATTATGTAATTGCCGATATCAAAGCAACCAAAGAGTATAAAACTACACTTATTTTATCTATCTATGGCGGATTATCACGTAAACATAGTTAATCCTACTTAAAACATTCTAGGCTTGCGTAATATTTAGTAAAACACCTTTTAAATCGTCAGAATCATAACAGTAATTGTTTGGTTAAATAACATTTAACAACACAGTTCGGGTTTTATAGGTTAGGCCTAAACAAACTCCAATCCATCAAGCGTAACCGAACACTATCGAACTGAACAGCTATCATTAAAACAAATCGTTGCCGACAAAATCAAACAAGTAAAAACAATCGTTTAATGTTCGAAACGTTTCAAGCAAATGGTCTATTAAAATGCTGGATAGATAGCGCGCGTTGTGAAAGATGCATAACTACACAGATTAAACACATTCACAAGGTCATAAAATGTGCACATCCAGCGCCCAAGACATCTTTCATGAGTCATTATTGCAATCGTGGCTTCGACCGCTTACGCCAGATTCGCTAATGCATAGCCTACGTAAACGCGATTACCTTGCAGAAAAAATGGCAGCTGCGGAATAAAAACCGCGTAGTCTTCAAGTGAAATTGTTTTCAATGCGATTACACGTTTTTTATTCTAGGTAGGCCTGTTTTAGACGAGATTATAGTGGCACTGCGGTATTAAAAAATGAAATTAACCTACAATCTTAAAGAAAGGTTATTTCGTACAAATATCTGTGAATCAGTGGACCGACAACCTATTTAAAGCTTTAGAAGGTAATTGATATTATGTAGGCTACTACTGAAAAACAACTAGCCTATTATAAACTTTTTTTAATCCAAAACTAACATAATTTAGATATTTGCTGTGATGCAACTTTTCAGATAGCCTACATTCCCAACGTCATAAATAACCTCCAGCAGTATTTGAACACGGCAAAGTCGCTTAAATAACTACAAAATTACCTCTTATTTCAGACAAAGGCCTAAACCATCACTTTCTACCATACTACCCGTCTGTTTACTTAATTCTATCGGTAAATGTTTACAATTCTCAGACTGTTTCACCAACACAAATATACAATAAGACTACTAAAAACAACACAATTGTCTTCTCCCCGGTTCCAAACAAACACGGCCGAAATCAAAGCTACGCACAATAACCTTGAGTTTCATGGAGCCACGTGTATAAAATTAAACGAAAGGGAAAGAGAAGGGGGGATTGTTTATTGTTAAAGGGAAGAATTAGATAATTTCTCCCACATCATTGTCGATAGTAACGGACTCGGGGGGGAGGGCTTTGACACGGAGGTTTAAAATTTAAATGGTCCCTCGGCGTGGCAGATGTTAATAGAACCAAAACGATCGATCGATAACGACTGGACGGATTTCTGCATTTAAATGTGGTGAGAGCATCGGAGTATATAGACTTTGTGTTTGGATAAATAGATATCGCCCGATTTGTAAAAAAGGTTAGGTAAGATTTTTGAATCTGGGTAAAAGGTTAGGTAGATTTTACACATAGCCTGCTTACTACGAAAAGTCCTTCGACAATAAGAATTATAGTAAAGCAATTTAGAAACAAATCTGTATAGGTACCTACTTATTGAAGAAATAGGCTAGTGCACCACAAAATTAGTTCAAAATATTATTGATGTAGGCTGACATTGATTCAATTGAAATACATATATTATTTAGGCTAAGTTTCGAATAGTCACATTGTATGTATACAAAACAACGGCCGTTGAACCACGATAAGTTTCTAATTGTAAATAAATGCTGAGTAAATGTCAATACATTTTATATTTACTTACAAAGAGTTTAAAGTGTCCATTTGTAAAGTATTTCCTTCGTTAGGCCTACTGTATTTATTTACAACATTTAGATGGAAAATAATTTTGAAACAGTTTGAACAGTACCGTAATCGGCATTAAAAATAGTATTTTATCCGTAAATGGTTAGTTATTCTTTACCAATCGTAGGCCTACAAATAAACCAGTAGTGTTGGGAGTAAAATTAAATAACCTACGTAACATTTCGTTCCCAAAAATTTACGAATAATTGAACGTGCAAAAAATTATGGGTTCGTGCGTCGAGTCCGATCGTAAGAAAGCTAATAAAAAGGTCGTACGACTGGAAACCGAACATGAAACGTGCTTCGACAAATTCGAAATAAAGAAAAAGTTAGACGGACATAAAATACAAATGCGAACGTGCTATATGGCTGACCTTCCTAGGACGTTAAGTCTATAAAACCTGCGCTACCGTTGTATGTACTCGGGGAATACAATAGTCGGCCATTACTCATATTATCTCCACTCTCAGCTGGCAAATTAAATTTCCATTTAAACAGCCGAGAACAATAATCTTTGGGGGAAATTGAGTTCCAGGCGTTATTGTGCGGAAACCGTTATTGTACGCATTAATTTAATTTGTATTTGTTTCGAGAATAAAATATTTACGAAGTACTAGGCCTACAGGTAATATACACAATAAAACACTTGATTGATTTGACGGCAACAGGTTTATAACCTTTCAGATATTTTTAAAACCTCTTTAATTAAAATTGATGCCATGCACCAGATAGGCCTGGTATATTTAAAAAAATCAAACTAACTGAAATAGGTTTCACTTTAATTTTAAGAATTGTTTGTTTTCGATTTTTAAAAGATATTATTAATAATTTAATATTACTGTGCCGAGTTTAGAAAACAGAAATAGCATATAAACAAAATAGCAACTGAAGAACTACTAACTGCAAGAGTTATAAAAAGGCAACAGACATAAAATGTATACTGTAAACACGTTTTCTATTTTGGTTGATTTATATGAATACTGTGTGCTATGACTGTATGAAAATATACGAGTTGTGTATTATTTCAATATTAGGCTAGGCCTACGTCCTAAACAAAAACTGACAAACTAAAAAAAGTATGTAAATAAATCGTTGCATCTAACCTGTTATACGCGATTGTTTGGCACTTTTGGTTTTGTGGTTTGGTTCCGTTGTTGGCGCAGGCTCTTCAGAATCCGTTGCTTGGACAATTTCGATTTCATTTTGTTGGTTAAGAATCGAGTAGTTAAGAATCGAAGCGTAGGCTTCGGGAATACTTTCCTGAGGTTTCACTCTTTCCCAAACAAATCTGGAATTGGCGTTGGGAAGAGGCGTTTCCTTAACGAAATCGAATCCCCATCTTTCCGATTCTCTTGTACGGATCGCCGCCAACTCGCGGTCCAAAAACGACAGATTTTCCTCGTGATTAACAGGTCCGAATAAATTTCTTTTCACCCTCGTTACCGATCCGTCCACCGAACCCACTGCATCACTACTACTGCGACTGATCATTCGTCGCATTTCTGACATAACCAAAGGATTGAAAACTCTGGCACTCATCACGAAACAACCCAACCTTCGAAAAATCTACACTACAAACTTCGAAGTTGAAAAATTAATTAATTTCACTTTTAAATATTCCGTGTTAACAGTTTAGGCTTAGTCACAGAGTAGATACAAGTAAAATGGCGCGTAGAAGTCAATTCATTAAGAGTTGCACACAACAAAAACAGCACTATATTATAACCTAACAGACACTGCGTTTCACGCTTATTTTAAACAGAACATAACACAACTATATCGTCATAACTTAAAGTACACTTCAATTTCAACTAATCTGTACAATAAAATACAAATCAACACTGTAAAACAGACGAAACTATTTGAAATAACCGTCGTTTCAAAGTCAGATTTTTGAAAACGTGTCCTTCCTAACGTCGAACGGTTATCTCTCGTGGAACGACAACAACGTCTGCGCAGAGAGAATGTTCCCCTAGCGTCGCTTTTCAACTGCTCTTACCCCCACCACCTAATCTAACCTTCAAACACCAATAGTAAAACATGGAAGCTCTTACGTTTACACACACAGTGGGGGAACTGTTGTAGTAATACTCTTTCTCTCTCTGACTCGTTAATATTCTCGATAATCTTCTCTCACTCTCTCTACAACTTCGCCACACATTAATTCAAGTCAAGAAAACTTATTATGTTGTCTTTATTATGACATAAACATTCTAAATGTATAATCTTAGTGAGCTATATTATTGTGACTTTCGAGTTATGTTCAAGAGAGTGTTGATAAGGAATTGGATATCAATTCAAAATGTAACGGTCGTTTTAATTTGAAAATAAGTATTAATTTCCTAACTGACCCCCACCCGTTGGGACCGTTATCATTTAAAACGTTATCAGAATAGTTCAAACAAAAAGCAATTTATTAAGGCCTAACGGCAGCTAAATACTAATTACAAATATCTATTAATATTAGGCCTATTTTGTTCTTTTGTAATTTACAATTAATTACAGTATTTCCAAACCTGTTCATGATTCATTTCCAATATACCTATTCAATATGGTTTGATCGACAATCATACACCTATTATAAAATTAATACTTTGTGTTGAATCCTTCCAATTTACTAAAATTGTTATCTTAAAATTTTCCTGTATTTATGTGTACATAAAGAAACTTACAAACTGGGAAAGTAACAAGCAACAAATATATCAAAGCTTGGTGCTTGCGAAACAATACTGAACGTTGCCGCTATCTGTTGAGCGCAAAAGAAACTACGTGGAGTCTAAATCTATGTTGCCAACAACCGATATTGCATCTTGTAATACTGTACTTTTGTTTGACTACAGTTAATAGGCTGCTAGTGCTATAATGGTAATTATTTTAATTGTGTATCTAAAACAAATTTTTAATGTTTAGTTTAGTAATTCTTCTTTAATTAAGAGGGTATATGCACTACAATTATCTATTTTCGTTCTACGATTAGTCAGCCTACTCTGTAGTTTATAACTTTAGTGCAGTTTAAATTACAGCAACGAAAACGTTCCCCTGAATTTAATTCTTGCAAAATGTTTTAAAATCAAAATTAAAACCAGGTGGACTAATAAGAGATTAAATGGATCTAATTTTCCTGGTTGTATAAAACGTTATTTCATGAACGTATCTAAAACTCCTTTAAATTACTATTATATTTTCTTAACAGTAGGCCTAGGCCTAGCTGTGTAAATTAAAACATAAAACATGCTTCCTTATTTATACACTTTATTATTTTACTGTTAGCTCTACAGATTTAGTCCCAGATCAGGTAAATAATAATGGGCCTACATAAAGATTTGATAAAGGCACAGAAATACCAAGCACAATAGTAATAAATTCATTACAGTAATAGGCAGTATCGAGGAGGCATTTTTGTAATAGGAAGAATTATTTTAGCTAGAACTTGTTGTGACAGCAATCAACTTTAAGTAGACCTACGGAAGTGTCATACCGATTAACTGACATATTACCGTACCAAAAGACAATGGGTCTGTTGAATAAAAACTAATCCGACCACGCAGCTGAACCGCTGACGTGAGTTGAGCAAATTTCCAAAATTAAGTTTATAGGATTATGTTTTAGGGTTTCAACCAACAATTTGGGAAATAGGTCTATTCACGACAGTGCTGAATAGCTGCAAAATGGTTCGCACGCCATTCCGAATATTGGGAGTATCTTCAATACACAAAACATTGCGTGCTGCGCACGCCAACACCCGTATTGGAAGTATCTTCAACACACAAAGCATTGCGTACTTCGCACGCCAACCCCCGTATTGAGAGTATCTTCAATACACAAAATGCATTGCGTGCATCGCATGCCGACCCCACGGTAGAATCCACCACATGGCTTTGAACCGGGTACTTCTATGGTATTTTACGTTTTGATCGATTTTGGGGGAACGAAGGGAGCTATAAGGTCGCGTAAAAAAAGAAAATGTGCAGAATAACATTCTACATTTATATTTGTAGTCTAAAACAAATTCATTCTCGTAGGAAAAATCTCAAAAAATAGTTACTTAATGTCAAAAAATGTGCTTCCGATTGATGAATTTTTTTGGCTAACGAACTCTTCCGAGCGACGTAGACAACCAACATGTGTATCAAATTTGAACCAAATCGGACTTAAAATGCGGAAGCTAGAGTTCGAACATACATATATATATTATGATTTTTAATGACACCATGATTTTTGGAGACCATGATCGGTGCTCATTTGCTACTCCCGACCTTGGGTCTTACCATAAGAGCCACAGCAATAGCTCATTTTTCCTATGGAAATTCGCTAATATGCAATAGCAAATCTATTAGTCTTAACACTTGGTTAAAGTGAGGTGAATAAACTTTAGCTAAGACTAGAAAAAAGCTAGAAAATTTTAGCAAAAACTTAAAAACTGTCATATTTATGTAGGCCTAGTTTGAAACAATTTAAAACAGCTGTTGCAGTTTGAGAATTTAGGTTATTAGAACTCATTAAATAGGCTGGTACAAAATGGATAGCTCTTCCGATGAAAAATATCACAACGAAAGTTTAAATTTAAAAAAAATGTTTTTTGAATTGCTAAAATCGAATCAAATTCTATTGAACAAATCCCAATTGCCAATAATTTGTTACACACCAATTTATAGTCTACATGTTTTGCTTCAGTAGCCTAATTATTTTAATTGTTTTTGCAGAACATTATTTATTCAAAAAGTAAATTTAAAAGTAAACGAAAAAGAGTTAGAATGAAAAAAACTTACATATTAAAATATGTGGTACTGAGAATTATAAAATATGTTTCAAATAAACCTAAAATAATAAGCAAAAGATAAATACATCAGAACTAACAAAATAGGATTCTAAAATTTATCTCTCTAAATTTAGCTATTTTGTATTCACTTTATTTTAAGCTTCAGCTAGGAAAATTGGTCATTGCTTAAAATTATTAGACAAAACTTTTAGCTTATTTTTATTCGCACGATTTTAAGTAATTACTTAAAATTTGAAGTTATAGCTTTTGCTTATTTTTTATTCAACAGATCCAATATACCTAAATATCTAGTACGTCAATAGACACACCAGTTGGTTTTTTTTGGGGCATCGATTGTATAATAAACAGCACACTCCGACAAAGAGCCCACAACAATATATTTCGTAAATAAGGACTAAGAGCCTGGGCCATTTCTGATTGACAGGTGGTCGTTTTGTACCCAGCTCTCTACCCGCTTCGTTTAGTGTATAAATCCCCTTATAAGTTGTATACTTTGAGGCTAAATATTAAGTCATTCAATAGAACCTTATTCATAAGGTAAAGTTTTCTTTCAATACCGGTTCCAATTAGGTTGTTTCGTAAAACACAAATGCAGACCTAAACCAAAAATAGTCTGGGATTTACTTCCAGTAGTGAACATACGTCCCTTTCAAACCCGTAACAAAATGTCCCCTTCCTTTTCTAAATGACAGGCGTAAATGATGTTGTCCGTATTCCTGGGGAAACATCTTCATGAATGGTTTGAGGAAGGCAATTTTTGGCACAGTTATCAAAAATAAAATTAAACATCACTGCTCTACGACGAACTCAACACGGCCAGCGATAGCGCAACAATCGCTTTCAGCAGTGACTCCCGATCGGCTCTAATGGCGTTGATTTACCAAAATGATTTCAATAAAATTCTCTCCACTCTGCTGTGTACAGTACACAGCTCCGCCTTCTCTTTCATCTTTGCCGACACGTTCAGCCTAAATATATACATTCGCTGTGCGTAGTCAAGCACAGTATCTATTGAGATGACCTAGTAGTTGAGGATTTACATTTACACTGTTTTTGGAATAATATCTTTAACCGTTCTACTAAATATCAAGCAAAGTAGGGTCAAACTTATGGCCATAACCAAAAAACTGAATGTAAATGGTAATTACTCAAATGACATTACCACCAGTAATTTATACCTAATAGTTGATTTCTTTCTAAAGCAATCATCGCACTTAGTACACAGTGGAAAATAAAACCCCCATATTAATTCACAGTAGAGAGTAAACCAAACATATTGAAACACAGTAGAAAGTAGACCCATCAGATTAACACACAGTAAAATGTAAACCCTCATATTACTATATCGTAGTAAGTAAAACTTTCATATTTAATTCATCGTAGAAAGTAAAACTTTCGTGTTACTATATCACAGAAAGTAAAACTTTCAAATTAATATATTGTAGAAGGTAAAACTTTCGAATTAATATATTGTAGAAAGTAAAACTTTTATATTACTATATCGAAGAAAGTAAAACTTTCATATTTCTTCATCTTAGAAAGTAAAACTTTCATGATACTATATCGTAGAAAGTTAAACTGTCATGTAACCATATCCTAGGAAATAAAACTTTCATATCGCTCTTTCGTAGAAAGTAAAACATTTATATTTTATCCATCGCAGGAAGTAAAAAATTCATATTAGTATATCGTAGAAAATAAAGCACTTACATTAGTATTTCTAGATAGTAAAACTTTCATATTATTACATCTTAGAAATTAAAACTTTCATATAACTATATCCTAGGAAGAAAACTTGTAAATCGAAAGTAAAACTTGCATATTACTATATGGTAGAAAGTAAAACTTCCTTATTACTGAATCATAGAAAGTAAAATTTTCATATTACTACATCATAGAAAGTAAAACTTTCATATTGCTATATCCTACTCGTAGAAAGTAAAACTTTCATATTACTATATCGAAGAAAGTAAAACTTCCTTATTACTGTATCATAGAAAGTAAAACTTTCATATTACTA
>JAGFPH010012154.1:6977-31493 GCA_018207615.1 Philaenus spumarius | reverse complement strand
GGCTGGTTAGTTAGGTAGGCTGGTTAGTTAGGTAGGCTGGTTAGTTACCATGTTCTCTGCACAACACAGTGCCAGCACTTTGATAAAAAAAAGTATATAATTTTTGACAAACACTCCTTTAAAAACGTTAATTTGTCTTTTTTCAAGCGACAAACCATTTTTGTATGCTAGTCTTTAATTATGTTCAATGAAATAAAACGGCACCTTTGCCTAGACGGACAAATCCACGTCTGACCTCTTACAGACTGGAGATGTTGGTTTATTTAAATATAAATGTTTATTTCAAAGCTATGAATATGATGTTATTTTGTTTTTTCCTAAAGTAACAACCCTCTTCTCATGTCTATCTTTGGAAAGTTTGTCTATCTTTAGTTCCCACGCCTTCTAGTTTCTTTCTTTACTTTATAAATAATAACCTTTACTTACTTTTACCACATGTTATTAGTTGTCTACATTATTCTACATAATTTAGAAAACAAATATTTTATGAATTCACATAGGTTTGAAATACTTAAATGTAATTTGAATATTGGACAGTTAGAAATTCATCAAGAAAATCAAAAATTGTACATATTGTTTGTTGTATTAGTTAGAAGCTGACGTCCATCATCTTCAAAGTGAGGTTTGTGAACTCAGAGATATGTTGGGAAAAGAGAGAAAGAATTCTGCAACTTTGGAAAATGTGCTTGCAGCTTCGCGACAGGAAACTTTGCAAAGAAACATGGACAATAATGATCTAAAGGCACAAGTACAGTGTTTGCAGAAAAAGCTGTGTGAACTGCAGGACAAGTTGTAAGTATTAATCTTTATAGATTTAGTAAACCAAGTGGTAGTAAAATTTCCTTTTACTTTTATTCAGTTATTAAATAAAAAATCACTATGTCAGTACTTAGTTTGGCCATAGCCCATTCTTGTCGTCTTTGCCATCCAATCCTATGCTTCTTAGAAGATTAGAGGATTGCCTGATGTGAGAAGGGAATGGGTTATCGCAGTGCTGGTGGGAAGATAACCTTATTCTTGCCTTCATTGTTGCAAAGTGAACAATGGTTTACAGGTTAGGCATTACAGACACAGAAGAAAATGGGTTTGTAGAAAATGGTAAAAATGGGTTTGTAAGAAGTTTTCACAAGTTAAAAGCCTGAACTCCACTACACTTTCTGTCTTGGTTCATTTATTATAGATGGTTTACCAACTGTCTCAAGCAGAGGAATCAGTGTGTGAAAGTTAGTACTACTATTATCAGTACCAGGGTGTTATTAAATATGGAGTGCCTCAGGATACAATATTGGGAATGATTTTATTTCTATTTTATAAAAACAGCTTAAGCCAACTAATTAATAGGAAACCAACTAATTAATGGTAATTTTAATAGAAAGCCAACTTCTTTTGCTAATGATACTAAACTGATTTATTTAAGTGACTCCTGGCTCCATAATAAATTATCTATGGACGGGCATTTACTGAGACTTACGTGATAGTTCTTCAGGAACCAAATGGTAATCGGCACAGAAAAGTAAATTTTATAAATTTTTCACGAAAAACATCAGTTTGCACAACTCAAAATTTATTTACAATAAAACCTCGATTAACCATCACCGCTGGGACCAAGGACATCACAGTTAATTGACGAGACGGATAACATTAATACCATAGACAAATACCTTAACCTATTAATACAAATTAATCGACTCTAATTTTGGTATAAACGTAAGTTAAACACGTTTGTAATATAAAAACAATTTGTATTAAATAACTAAAAAAGATTTACAGTAGAAAAATAGCATGTATTTAAGTAATATGTAAGTTGTAACGTAAGATTATAAAGTTATAACTGTTTTGCGCTTGAAATGTAATTAATAACTTTCTTTTCGGCACAAGCTTTCAGCGCAGCAATATTCCTGATCTTGTGGAGTAACATCTGCATCGGATTACATTCTTCTTGTTCTTCAAACAGCATTGTTTCGGTTTCGAGTGGTTAACAGTTTGTTTTTTAACAAAAAATATATACTCGTCATCATCAGATATTTCTTCTTCCACCGCATTCACACTGGCAACAATTTCATCATAATTTAAAATTTTGAATCCTCCATCCAATCTGTCATCTTCTGCACTGTTTGGTAGATGATTACACTGCTTCACTATTTCATAAACTGTGATATCTTCAGATTCTACATTTTTAGGTTGAGGTAAAGTTTATTCAATCTGACAGAAACTGACGGATAAACGAATGGTGGTTAATCGAAGTTTCACTGTATTTACTAATACAATAACACGCCCTAGAGTTGTGAGGGTGTGCTCAATAAGATACTTTGTGGTCTATTAAGAATTAGATAATAACATCTAATGGATGGTACATTTCTCAAAATTCCATTGTAAGAATATTTTATAAAATACACTGTTCCTTCATATATCTTTAGAAAGTTGTATTTTTCAATCATACTAAGTAGGTTAGATTATTCCCCGAGGCATCAGCTGAGAGGATTACAATCTCACGACAAATTAAGTATATATGCTCCGATTTTGAAAATCTCAACTGGTATCGATAAAACACATATTATTTCATCAGAAAAGTGTTTGCCAAAATTTTGCCCAACGGCTAGTAAAAAAGTTGTAGCGGTTTTTAGAAATTTCGTCCCAAAAACAACTTTTTTTATAAACTTTCTCCGATTTTCACATATAGAGTATCAAACGAAAGATTTTAACGAGTACTTTAAGAAAATTTAAAAAATAATCCAAACAAGTTCATGAGGCTATATCATTATTTTTATGTTATTTTGCTATTTTTTACACTAGCTAATTCAAACACTAGCAAAGTTAGTCAAATGCCTACGCACCTAATTCTACCACAATAGCTCAAAGATTTTTTAATATTAGAATTCTACATTCTACAGGTCTCGGGGTCTTATCATTCTCACTGCTACGCAGTGAGATGTTCGGATTTTTGAATTTCTTGTTGGGGAGCAGAATGCCTTACAAATTTGTACACTATCGTAAAAGTTTAAAAAACATTTATAACAATGTAGGTATAACAATTTTACCAACTGTAAAATATATCTAAGTCTATTTATATATTCTATAGAGATAGTATAGCCTATAAATAATGCATAGATACATTTTGATATTCTGATATTTTAAATAAAAATGTCAGAATATCAAAATACCATTCAGATAATGGTACCAGTCAGATAATGGTAAATGTCATCACAGATTAATGTAAGTTCTTGAACTTTGCAATAAAAATACAGAATTAAAAAAATACTGTATATGTTTTAAATCTATACAATAAAATTTTTGCAGAGAACACGGCACCAACGCACTACGCCACTGCCAGGCTGAGGCTTCGGACTACCAAAGTCAAGTAGCAGAGCTACATCGTGAAATAACAAATGAAAGATTTGAACGAGCTAGAACAGATGAAGAAAGAAGGTAAATATAACTATGTTTTTCATATTTACATAGTTATAAACATTTTATTGCACATTCGGGTTTTTTCCCCACCTACTGTTTTTAAAATTATTTAAGATTTTCTGAAGGACCCTTTGCAAACCCTTTGCAAGGACCACATGTGTTTATTTCAAATTAAAGGTAAGAATTGAGATATATAAAGTCACATATTTTACCCTTAACTCAAGACTCAACCAAACTGAAGAAAATCAATTCAAAAGAGTGAACTGTTATTTTAAAACTCGTACATACTGTATAAATAAAAAAAATTCTGTAAATTCAAATTTTCCATCTCCATGACAATTGATTAGTCCATCCTACGCTTGCTTGCTTTGCTATATTTGGCTCGCTGACTTTTTACTAATAAATGCACAATGTATACACTTCATACAATCCAAAACAAATGCAACCCAATAATTAATTAAAAAATCTTTATAAACTCAATGGACTTACTGTGTTTTGTAGGAGAACAAAAAGTAGTTTGCGTAGCCACTTTGTTTAAATGTTGCATCATCAAAGTAGATAATATATAAATAACATCATATACAAAGACCAAATGTAGTCCTTTTTCCTTATCAGTTTGTGCATTTGATATGGATGGAGTTTCATTTTCTTTGTGAACATAGCAATGATATACGGAAATTTTCCCATGGTGCATCATTTAATGGTAGGACAGCTGGACCATTTACATTAATCAACAATGCCGGGATTCTCTAAATCAAGACTAAATATCAATTGACTTATTGGGCACCCAAGCTAACATAAAGTATTCTTGACTTTCTAAGAATAATTGCAATTTAAAGTAACTTTCAACAATGAACGCACATTGAATTGAGTTTTCCTTGAGATTAGTAGAAACCTATGTTTATCCTTTCATATCTTACTCACCCCTATCTTCAAAAAAAATCGAAATGGCTTTCGTGTACTGCACACTACCACTAAGTCACTTATTTCCAACGCACGCATTTGCGGCAGTAAGAAACTAAATTTCCCTCTTCAATATGTTTTTGAACGTTGGGTTGTGTACCTTTTGGTTCAACTGGTACATGTAACAACATTTTATGTAATAACAAAATATTATTGATATAATAACACAATTACGAGCAAGTGATGCAAACAATATAAGCAGGAGTAATTTGTGTATCAAATCGATGTAAATTTTAAATTAGATTACAAAAACTCCATTGCATTGTTATAGGTTATTCAGGCTGTTTCAGAATTCTCTACCAATAATTTTAGGGGTTTTCCAGGCCTAAGACAATTCATAATAATATTGTTATTAAAATGTCCTCTAAAATGCCTAGTTTTTTTTTTATAAAGCTGCTATTTAATTTTTTTTACTTGTCAATTTTTCAAAAAAGTGATTGATATACTAGTTTGAAATTTTGTTATAGTTTTATAGTATAAAGAACAAACTACACAAAAATAATCACGTTTTTCTCCCACCCAATTCAAAATGGTTGCTGTTTAAAATGTTTGATGTAGAATACATTTTTAGAGATAACAAAATGTTTTTTGTTTTTTTTTTTTTTCACTTTTTCTGTCAAAGAAAAACCGAGTTATGGACGAAAAACAAAAAAACATTATTTAGTTCTAGGCCAATCTTTTGTGTTTTAGACAAATGCCAAGAAGAAAGTTTCAGTTTTTTTTCACAGCTTGGTGATTTTTTTACCTATAGAAAAATAAAAAAATATTTAGTTTATTATCATTAACCTTTCAGTGCATTGTGGCGTACACCAATCATCAATGCATTTCTATTCCAACTGTGCCGCTCTGTACGTCCGTTGGGGTTTTACGTAAATATTGTAGTAAAGTGTTTCAAATTAATCGAAAGCCAAAGAACAGTTAACTAGTTGTATCTAGTCAACTTTAAAGCAAGTTAACTACTGTATGCTTTACTTCTGCCGACTCTCAGCAAAGGTTTGGGTATACTTTATGGTCTTTAAGTAATAAGTTTAAGTGTTAAAAAAACACAAATTGTTTATATGTTCTGAATTTTTTTAAAGTGTATTTGTTTTAAATATATTTCACGAAACATTCTAAACGGCCGCCTTTTTCCTATAAAACTCCGTGCAAAATTTCAAGTTCAGTAGAAACTACATAAACCGAGGTATTGTTTATCAGCCTAACCTTGGTTAGCTAAAAACTCTACAGTACTCGGCCCGCTGGTCATAACAGCCTAACTTCACGTGTTTGAGGATAACTGATGTGAAAAAAAGTACAGTACAAAGTACAGTATGAAATTACGTTTTAATGACAAATACAGTACTGTACCAAGAAATACATTATGTAAAAAGAATACAAAATGACATAATCTTATAGATTAAGACAAATTACACAGTGAACAGTGATACAAAACTAATAGTGTATAAAAAGAAAACTCACATATTGTAGTTAAGATTGGTGGATAAAGTAGTCTTTCAAATTTTTCTGTTTGATTCCACTATTTCACGTCAACGACGCAAGAACAGAAGTTCAGTTCGAGTAACTTAAGGGTCGGCTCTAGTAAAACAGAAAGGAACCTGCGACTCCAGCGTAGCGGCGGTAGGTTACGCGGACATTGCTCATCCTAAATCCATTTAAAACCCGCAATTGTTCAAATAGCGTTTTTTTTTTAAATACCAAACTCTTGGGGACAAAATTCTTCATCCAAATGGCTTTGTAATTTTTCGCTATAATTAATAGTTACAACGTAAAAAAATATTTAAAATCACCCTATAGCGGCGGTAGGCTACATGTACATTGCTCAGCCTAAATCCATTTAAAACCCGCAATTGTTCAAATAGCGTTTTTTTAAAAATACGAAGCTCTTGGGGACAAAATTCTTCATGCGAATGGCTTGGTAGTTTTTCACTATAATTAATAGTAACAACATAAAAAAATATTAAAGATCAATGTTTTAAATTGCTAATAAATATTAAACAAAATGTTTTTCTTAGTTTTGGAAACGCCATTTGCATGCATATTGGCCATAGCTTTAAAATGACATATCGTTCATAATTATCCGATCAAAAATAAAGGAAAAATATGGATTTTAATTTAACATTGGTCTTATGGAGTGTTATCCAACATGGCCAACAGCTAGAGCCGACCCTTAAGGCTAGGGCCGTTTTTAACCTCCGCAGTGCCCTAGTCACTTAAAACTGTTGCGCCTCCCTCCCACCACTACCAGAGCCACTTCATGCCATCATGAATGCACTTCATGTAATAGTGTCTTGTCTCACTCGGTGCCCGCAAACAGTACCGATGGGCAGTGACTCATCATCAGTCAGGCGCACTCCGCACTGCACTGTCCATCAAATCCTGCCTAGCCTTTCGCTCACCACGCACACATGCAAACACAACGCATAGGTACATGACACGTTGGGCGTTGGTTGGTTTGCTGTAATTTTAATTTTGTATCCTCCGTTTGTTAAAACTTTTGTGAAAAATGGTTGTACATTAAACCAGAAATAAATGTATTAAAAAAAATTCCCTCATTTTGCGCCCTAGGCATGCCTAAGCGAAGAAGCGGCCCTGCTTAAGGCTTTTGTTCTATGTAACTCAACGCCTTCTCGATCGCTTAAAGTCCATCTGAGTGAAATATGTTTTCAGGCACAAAGTCATACTCATTTTCACTAAGCTGGCTTGCTTCTTTGTTTATTGTCTCTATTATCAAGTCATCAGTCCCCTCCAGATTGTCGTCAGCATTTACAGCACCTCTGCTACACTAAATGTTAATACACTTGACAGCATCTTATTAACTATTAACAACGGCAGTTTAGCGTAGCGAGATCATTTAGAATTGTTTAGGTACCGTAACTTTTTTAATACTGTACCTTGGTTTAACTGAAACTCGTTAAATTGAGATCCTACTGTTAATCAATACTGTTTTTTAGATAAAAATTGGCAGATACAAAATTTTTAGTAAAGATATTGTGTCCCTGGAACAATACCTAAAAGTATTATTAGAGAGTTCTGAGACACCCTATGTGTAAAAGTAGTATCTGTTTAGGTATATTGGGTCGCACTGATTCTGGTGTTGGAAGATTTTAATCGCTTTTTAATTATTTGTCCACAATAGGAAATGTAAATGTCCTAAGAAAACTCTTTGTAAATGTGGACCTGTAACTTCTAAAGAACCGTTTTGCAAACCCTGCATGGCTTTTCCTTCTGAGGTAGGACTTACTATTTATTTAATTTCCCTTATGCTACTTTGTATTATATTAAAACAAAATACCATCATTAAATCTTAAATTTATTGAAATACCGATAAAATACTAGCATTCAATTATTGTACTTGTAAATCTATAGTTTTAAATCAGTTTTTTTTTTGTTTTTTTGTTAAATCAATAACATTTTTATTTTTACTTTATTTAACATATTTGCTCTGTTATGCTTGAAAGTAACGGTTATTTCATTTTGAAGAAAAAACACATTTTAAAGGCAATAAAAATTGTTCTGATTGTCCTTATTTTATTCAAATAATTGTTTTGACATTTGTACTACAATATTTTATAGGCTACACCACCCTCTGTGTATCCTTGTTCTTAATGAGTCAATTTTCAACCACCACATCATAAATTAAAAGTTATCATTTTGAAAACTCTGGCAGCTTCTCAATAATTTATAATATGAGCCGGTCTCGACTGTTGTTCATAAATTCTGGAATGTTAACGTCTCTTTTATAGCATATCCTCGATTTTCTTTAACACGTACAGTTGCTGACCTTGACTTTAGATTTTATGAACAAAATCCTTATTAATAAATTTTGTTTTGGGTTTTACCTTGGTTAGAGACTTCTACAATGTCTAACCTGATTTGAAAGCCATCCAAATGTTAAATTTGGATTTAATCTTGCATATTTTCTCCAACAAGCACCATGAGGAATGGATGTCGCCGTATCAACAAGTTTTTCCTAATATTGCTAGTAGTTCTTCTGATTAAAATTTTTTATTTGCTTTTTGTGAACTCCTCAGGATATCCATTACTCTGGTGTTCATCAAAAACTTGCTCTATCTCCTTGCATTGTTTTAAAATTGTTCAATAGAACGTTCCAAAGTTACCTTCCAACATTTAAGGAAGTAAAAATTCAGTACTGTATATGACTTCAAAACCAGAACGTCTATAAAAAAGCCACCATCTATCTATTTCTAGTTCATTGGTGAATTGTATAGATGTTATCAAACTGTGGATAACGCTGGGTGCACAAATAAGGTGTTCATAGCCTATAAAATATTGTAATAAATCGGAACGCAATTAATTGAATTAAATTTTTAATAAATAAAAACTAATACATGTTTTTTACTATTTAGTTATAACATTCTTTATTTCTTATCCATTGCTTTAACAACGTGTTCTTTTTGAACAGAGACCTGCCGGTTGCACTTGCACAAGTTTTCCCCCAGCACCTCCTCTACCCTCGAGGTCCACTTTTCCTCCCAGCTCTTTCATTAAAAATAAAACACGCTTGTCTGAAAAAAAGAAGAAATCTTCTCGTGAAAATTCCGAGAAATCCAGTTCTTCAACACCAGAATCAATGCAAAATGACTCTTCTTCCAAATGACCAAACGTGAAGCAGTTTTAGCTTACTTAAAATTTACAAATATTGTTTAATATTAGTGTGTAATATTATTCTCAAATCTTTATATGTGTCGTAAAACTAAATATATATGATTGGTTGACTGAAATGTTTTTCAACATGTTGAGATGTAACATTTTATTGCAAAACCATGAATATATGGGATGGAAATCCAATGGTCTATTAAATACAGTTGGATTGTGAGATTCCAAATTCATTACTTTCCACAGTTACTGTATTTTATTAAAATAAAATCAAACTTGAAATAATGATTCTAGTTATTATTTTGTCTGTTCTGCTATTATAGTAAAATACTTTTGTAATTTATTTTGTTTGTATTTAATTAATCTGTGTACAAAATGTATAGAAAAATTGTTACGTGTATATTTTAAACATTAAGATAAGTAAAATAAAATATAGGTAGGCCGAGGCTTTATATGCAAATACTGGGCCCCTCAGTGAATATTTGTGAAAGCCCTCCTTTATATAAAAGAGAAAAATAAATAGAATCGCAAAGCTTTTGAGACTAATAAAATCTATTTTAAAATAATTCCATGTAAACAATACAAAGGACACACTAGTAAGTATGGCCAAGGCAAATATGTAAATAGAACATTTTAGAACACGGAATTGTTGTGAAGTTAACAAAAAATCCCCTTTATGTAATTTGTATTACATGGTTCCTACATACCTGGGAAGTCAGTGAAATTGGTTTCGAGCCTGGAAAGTTTTTAAAACGTGCCAAAAGTCAGGGAAATTTTTTTTGAAATCACAAATTTGTCAAGAAAATTTAACTATTACCTTCTTAATTTTCTATGTAAAGTTCTTATACTTGATACTTTTTACTTTCTCCCCCTATACCATAGTATATGGAGAAAGTATTGTATTCGTCAAAATTTTCGAGTTTGAGTTTTTGGTGGAAATATCCGTTTTGGGTCCCCCTGAACCTAAAAAAGTGGTTTTCGGAGTGATGTCTGTGTGTGTGTCTGTTATCAGACCTAGAGCCTAAACCAGTCCTCCGATTTTGATGAAATTTGGTATGGAGGTACTAATCAATGATATCTCCAGGCGTTTTTTTCATTTTTGTGAATTTTTTATTTTTATATGGGAAAACAGCTTTAACAAAAAATCACCTCTCCTACCCCACCCTACAAGGCACAGTGAATCTGTTTAATAATTTAAATATGTTTGTAAGAAAGTATGTGCCAGTTCCTGGTACCGTTTATTTACAATTTATACAAACTTCACTCAACCCAATTTCAAAGTGAAGATTGGTTAAGTTGTATAATGTATTTACTTTTTTTTTATTTGTTACTGATAGAGTTACTCCGGTTAATTTGTAGTTTATAAAAGCTAACTTATTTTATACTCTTTTAAATTTGTTACATCAAATAAATTTTTAGGTTTTTAAATGCTATATAAAGTTTGTCTCGAGTCAATCTATTTTGTTCCAAAGCACAATAAATACTTAGGTCCTCACATATAATACAGAATATGTTATTCTAATTCAATGAAATTTTTACAAAAAAGAGTCTAGATTTATTATTTATGTTGAGAGGCAGGAAAATTTATCAATCAGATTTTTATCCTAATGTTAATTTTAAGACTGTGTATGCCAGAAGTAGTAGTATTTTCATTTAGTATACTACTAAATTTTACTTACATTTTAGTACACTTAAGGGTTAAAATGGAGTAACTACCCTAAAACTATACACCTTTAAATTCTCATTAGAATAGAGATAAATTGCACAGCTAATTTTTTATTGATACATAACAAAATTATAGCTTGCACATTTAAATTATTTTCGTTTAAGGGATGAACATCGGAATGCCAAGCATAAAACAATAAATATACTTTATTTTACTCCCATTGAAGCTAGAGAGCGAAAAATTGGTACATTTATTCCATACTTAACTTAATATTTGAATTGTTAAATTAATATTGAGTAATTCTAGGCCTTTTGTTACGTTAGTTTTAAGAATTAATCAGTTACGCATGTAAGTGACGATACAGATTACTATGTATGTATGTGTGTTGTGTTGCTTTGGCTTGTCCTTAATGAATGCTTGTATTTTAATACTGTATATTTACTATTTGTTTGACTTCAGTTACAGCAGTACTCTGTAAGGAACTGATAGGTCTCACTCACACCACTGCCACACCATGTGCCACGATTCAATCATCAGTTTGTGATAATATAATATAGGCGTATATTAGTGAAATATTTATTTCTATTTTGGTTAACATGTAGCATATTTTCTGCTCGATATTCATTTTTTTTTAATTAGTAAATAATAATATAAATAAAAAATTTGGAATTAAAAAATATTGAACAATTCAATTTTAACCCTTATCCTACAATAGTTACTCTTTTCAGTATATTGTCGAAAGTAGATGGAGTAAAACTTTAACACAGATTCTGACAAATAATATGTTTAATTACTCAATGTGTTTCAACTACAGTGTCGCCCTCTTCGGTTTTTCTAATTAAAACTTTCGCACTTGAACTGGCATTCTGTTGTTAAATTAACCTTCCAGGGTGACCTTGGTCCTGGGGACACGTAATTTGTATAATAGTTATTAAAATATTGCTTTGGACAACACGCATTAGGGATTGCCTAACAAATTCCTGCCAGTAGGTATGACCATTTAGTAGAAAGCTAGTTTGCTGACAGTGATATGGGACTCTAAAGGGTAATTCCGAAAAAGTGGGTGTCTAAGACCCAGGTACATGACTTATTTCACTAAAATACCAGTTCTGTAATTCTAAATATTATTCGGAGTGAGCTTGAGGTTGAATTAAAGGGTTGAACATCATGTTTGAATTGAAGGAGAGTTGGCCATTTAATATAATCGTGGAATTGTGCATCGTTGTCTCAACATATCTTGAATTCTTAAGTGTTTATAAATAGACCATATTTGCATACATGAATAATTTCCAAATTATCGTTAAAATTCTAATATGTATGAAAGTTGTTGATAAAGGGTTTGTTACATCTTACATGAAATCTTAATTCTTATAGTACTGTATGACCTACGTAGTAACTTTGGTTATCATTGCTTGTGAGCTCGTAAATGCCTGTTTGAAGTTAACCATCCACTCTGATTTTAAATTTATTACTTGTTTTGTATGAGACGATCACTGGTTTTTATCTATTACATTTCTCAAAGTATAGCTTTATCTGTTTCCAAGTTGCATAATGTTATTAATGTGTAGAGCTTACTACCTAGGAAATACTCATTTATAGACTATAGTTGTATTTTTACAATATTCTGAAGTACACAAGCTAACTTGAAATAATAATCCATTTTTTATTTTATTTTGGAAAATACCAACACAGTTGCTTTATGCTAATTACGTTATTTATAACAATTTGTTAGTAGTCATTCCGAATATCGATATACTAATTATTTGATGTAGGACTTACCGTCTGCAATATTCCATTTTTCATCGTTAAACGATGTCCGTTTCGGCTATTCAGCCATTTTCAAGTTTATTTTCAGGTTTCCCTTCTTCATATTACACAAACACTTACACATAAACAAAAAACACTTACACGCCCATACTATTTAAACCTATTGACTCATGAGTCGACTACATGCAATAATGTCCCGGTGTGTACTGTTGGTATGCAAGTTAATCGACGGGAAGGGGTGATGGGTTATCTACCTGTGTCAATAACATGTCGTATAATGCATGGGATTCAAAGTTAAGCTTTTCATTCAGTAACATGCTACTATCTATTGTATAGTTCTTGTATATTTCAAACTGTTCTAGCGCGTTCATCAACTTTCCCTTTTTACATCGATGTAGTATTTTGAAGGTATCGTCTATGCTAGAGTAACAATGGTCATTCTGGATGATATGTTTGGCAAATTTTGACTCGCTTCTTGTGAGATTCGCAGTTTGTTTGGCTGATGGGATATGTTCTTTAAATGTGTACGCTACACATTATGTGTGTTTCTGTAATATGATGAAGGAAACTTTGAAAGAAATTTTAATAGCGACTGTTCTTATCAATTTAAATATGTTTATTTGTCACCACTCTGATATAACTTAATACTGACTAGGACAAGGTGATGGAACATGTCTGTTTATCACGCTTACTCTAGTAGTATTGGTGTCGGGGTGCATGTTATTTAAGCGTTTAAAGAGTAAGATAAAATATCAAAAAAGGAGTAATGCCATTCAGGAACAAATCGCTATGTTATGTGCTAAAATTAATACTACGGTTCCAGAGTGTTACTTCTATAATTTTTTTAAATATTGTTGTCTACACCTGTGCTTAGTTTTACGAATGAAAAAAATAGCGCTGCATAAAGACAGGAATGTAGTTGCTGTAAGAAATGTAGAGGGGGGGGGCATTTTAAGGGCGTTTTGGGGATATGGGCAGCAGGAAACGCTGACAACACCCAATGTGTCTTAACGTTTGGCTATTCCAACTCTCGGCCCAGGTGTCTGAGGGTAGACAAGGAAACCGTAAAAAAGGTGTTTTGTACACACAAGAGCCAAAAAAAAGAAAAGACCAATAATAAGAGTATCATATTATGTGTGTCCATATTTTAAAGAGTACCATACTAAAAAAGGGTTCCAAGTTTTTTGAAAAAAATTTACTTTTTCCGAAATTTTTTGACCTAAATTTGTAAGTGGTATGAGTATTACACAAACATAAATTGATTTTGTCAATATTTAGAAAAACATTTCTTTCCTCTTAGAACATTTTCAGGTCAAACGGCTTACTCTTAATTACTCTTAAACAAACAACATCCCTGGACGTTCCGAAATGTTGCTACTCGTTGTAAAATATTTTTAACAATTCGAAAGACAAAATACCTAATTTGTCAAAAAGAGGAGTGTACAAATTAAGTTTCAAAATTTGTAATATGGCTTATGTAGGACAAACAGGTCGTAGTTTTAAAACTATCAAGTGAACAAAACATTTGCGGTAGGATTACAATGATTCTAGTTTCCTGAACATTTAAAAACTCGCAACATTTTAGATATTAAAAAAAATATAGATTTTAACGTTCTGCATGTTAATTGCAAGTGTAAGGAGTTATGCTTTGGGATTAGAAATTAAGAGGTTAATTATTCAGCACTCAAGTTTACTTTTAAATGAACAAGTAGATTTAATTAACTCCACTTCTTCAACCTTTGTCATTGCACAGATATCTTTCCCCCCCCCCCCCCCCCCCAATCCCTAACCTAATGATATTATGGCCTACTTTATCCAGGCCTTTAGTCTTTAAGTTGGTTTTAACTGGCAAACCCTAAGTCGGCAAGGCTCATTAAAACATTTTGTGAAAGTACTAAAAAGTGTTATTTCTATTGTTAATTATTTTTAGTTACAACTGTGATAAGTGGTTGGTATAATTTGTTAAGTTTTCTAGATTTTATCTCTTCTTAGTTAGTTTTAATTTCCATTATGTTTTGTTTTTAATGTTGAGTTTAGAAACAGTGCTTGCTCCATACTGTACCAAACGATAAATACCAGTTCTTGTTTTAACATTAGTTTCTAATGATGGATTGATCGTACTTTTACAATTTTTTGTTCGGACATTTGGCATCCTTTGTGTATAGGAAATAATACACAACGTTCCGAGAGTATAAATCAACCCTCGTTATCAATAGGAAAACTAAAGCTAACACATACATAAACTAAAAAGAAAACCTAACCCTAGAAGACCCAATCAGCCATACTAGTGTAGAAATAAGGTCATTGTTGGTACCTTTACTTAAACAAGATTTAAAAATAAGAGAAAGTAAAAATTTATCAAATTTAAAAGTCTGAAAATGTAATTAATAAACCTCTACAAAGCGCAATAACTCGAGCCCATGCTAGAACCCTAAAATAGAGGGGGGGGGGGGTTTACTTTAACCTTTACCTGTTTTAGAATAACAGTCCCATTGCATTCTGAAAGGCAGCCTTGTTATCTTCGACATCTGTCTGTCTTTGTGTGTGTCTGTACCTGGTGTCTATGGTTTCTCTCATTTTGTTTGTATTTAGTTTTTAGCTTTCTTGACATCTCATTTCTAGTACGGTATTCTAGTTCTGAGTTCTTCTTCATATTTTTAGGTTAGTCAATTTAGGCCTAGTGCTCAAGGTTTGTTTCTATTTAGTTTATATATTTGTGTTAGCTTTAGTTTTCACTTAATTACAAGAGTTGATTTATACTCTCGAAACCTCGTGTATTATTTTCTAATAATGGCAAATATCCGAACAAATTATTTTTTTAAATAAGCTCAGTTTTTCACCTAAAGAAAAGAAGAATAGGCCTAATTAAAGTAAAAAATAACATTCACTTTCAACTTACTTTAACTTTTAATTCAATTAAACTTGTGCTTTATGTTGCCAGGTTATTTTGCAAAAAGCCAAATTCCATCGGAGTAAAGAAGTTCTTTTTGTGCAGACATGTTGCTGAAAGTATAATAAACAAACCATGTCCATGTTGTGTTTTAGAACAACATGCAAAATCAAAAAGTAGGCCTAAACGTGGTAAAGTCACTCGAAGTATACATTTACCAACAAAAGAACTCTTTAAAAATAATGTTTATGAAGAAGATTCATATACAAACACAGATAATGAATTATCTGACAGCCTAAACACTATCGAATGTTTGGATTTAACCAATAAATGTTTGAGTACAGCGGACAGTAATTTGGAAAATGAGTTGAGTCAAGATGAAGTTTTACTTGAGAATTTATTAATTGGAAGGAAATCAAGACTCAACACCGTACAGAATAAAATGGATAAAATTCTAACAAAACTAAATGATTTAGAAAAAAGATATATAAAGACTAATAAAACAGTTTCAAACGAAGAACCTAACAATAATGGGATTATAATCAATTTAAAACACGAAAAAACTATTAGTAAAGTCAGATCAGTTGAATGCAAAATTAAAAATAGCGATATTTCTTATGAAGTTCGTAACGTTAAATATGACCTTTCTAATGTGAAACTTAACCAAATTACAAAAGAACAATCTAGCACAACCTTTTGCTCTTGTCAAAGTCATTTAAGTTTACAAGATGTTGATATTCAGGTTCATGGACACAAGTTAAACTCCGCTAATTCTTATAATAACCTGTCCAACGCTGATTCTGATGTGTTAATTCGTAATGTGGATAAACAAATTAAAAATCTTCTTGAAATTAGTGACTCTACATTTGATGTAAACGAAATCAATTTATTAAATGAATTATTGCTTATAGCTAAAGGAAATGTTCAGTCCGACAGGATAAATTACGGTACTTCAAGTGCTGAAGGGGGAAAATTTGACAAAATTGGCAGTGAAAATAAAAAGTCTACAGAAATACACAAAGAGTTTTCTGCAGAAAACGTGCAACATAAAAATGCCAGTAGGCAAAAACGTTCACTAGAAAACAAACAACCGGAACAGAGAAATTTTCCCACTTCTTTTAATAACGAAGGAGTAAAATTAGACAAAATAATGGATAGTAAAAATAAAAAGTTGACTTTTCCTAAAGAAATGCCGAAACTAATTCCTACTATAGAAGGAGAACTTTCTGCAAAGCAACAAAGTTCAGTTGAGCCTCAAGACATTATAAAATCAGAACAAGTAAAACATATTTCTTCTTCAAATACTGAAGGGAGAAAATTAAACAAAACTGTTAAAAAGTTTACTTCTTCTTCAGAAACTTACACAGAAGAAAAAAGTAACAGAATGCAACAAAGTTTGCTTGAGCCTCAAGAAATCATAAAATCTGAACGGATAAAATATATTGCTTCTTCAAAAAATACTGAAGAGAGAAAATTAAAAAATAAAGTTTCATCTTCTGGAGAAACCCGCAGAAGAACTTATACAGATCAACGTAGCAGTCCCTCGAAGGAAGACTTTGAAAATAAGGACGTAAACGATTTGCACGAAAAGAGTTTTAAATCAAATTCTTCTTTTAAATATGTTTGTAAACAAAATTCAACCATCACAAATTCTTTATCCAAGTATTCATCTTTGTCCGTATATGTAGATTGTTTTGAAAACTTACAAGAAATGCCACAAAGTGAAAGTTATCAAGAAAATGAACATACAAGTTCTATTTCAAAGACAACGTTCGATTTGGAAATGTATTCATCAGTGTCGGACTCACGTTTTAACTATGTGACGGAAAGAAATTCCAACGTAAATAGTAAAATAATAAAAATACAGAGTCAAAATGATCTGCTGGTTGAAAATGAACAATATGAGACTCCAGTAAGTATTAATGGACAAAACACAAATAGCAATACTGCAAATAAAGAAGATAGAATCTCCGAGTGTACGACATTTCAGATCTGTACATTGGATCCGATTCCCCTTGGACTGATGTTGAGCAAAAATTCTTCATATACTATTACACTCCTAATTGTATTCCTTCTTGCAGCTTTAGGTCTAAACAGGTCCCATTTAGCCTGTAGGGCATAAAACAAAAACATGTTTGTCCAATGAATTTATTGATTGATTAATGTTGTTTAAATTGCTTGTGTGTTATTCAATCTACTGTAAAATAAAAGCTGCTTAATCTTGTATTGCACATTTACAAGAATCAGAGCGTTGTGGAGGTTATGTCTGATAATTAAACATATAACTTAAAGAGTTTTCGTTTATTATTTGGGTGAAGTGAAGAGCCATGTTATCCTCTAGGCTCAAAGTCGTAGTAATTTTTTTTTAGTGAACTAGTCATTAAATATTTGCTAATGAATTATGAATACACTTACGGTTGTCATGTGACAAAGTTCAAAGATTCTTTTTTTTCTTTTTACAAATTTTAACGATAAGTTACCTTATACGGGCTCTGCACGTTACTTCTTTCTTGGTTCTTGCGTTTCAGAGCCTATGCTCCATCCTCACTCAAGTTTATCTCTCAATCGAGATTATATTATTGAATTTTTCTTTGACATGGCTATTAAGATCAAAGATACCGATCTTAAATAAACCATAATGCAAAGTTATAGACATGAGATGTTAGTTATCCAACGGCATTAAAGCAATGTTCACCGTGTGTGTCGAGATGTGTTTTATGTATTTGTGTGAATGTTTCTCTGTGATTTTGAATTGTAATGTACTGACGAGCTCGATCGAGGGATAAACTCTAAAGATGGCGCATAGGCTCTGAAACGCGTTAGTGCACACCAAGAAAAAAGTCACGACTTGGATACCAAACAAAATGAATCTTAAATTACAAATATTGTTTTTTGTTTAAATATCCATATAAAAATTAATCCATTAATGGGAGGATGTGAGAAAAATTTCTAAAGAAGTTCTTCAATAACAGCGGTTAGATATTACCAGTATTGTAAAAATGCAACAATTTACTAAACTTAATCAAGATTGAAAACACTAACGGTCGTTGTAAAACAATTTTCTTTAAGTGCTGTCGCCAGGGGGTGCGGCCCGCATCAGGTTTCACGTCCAAAGGGGCATAATATGCTTACTGGCATATTAATGTAATACAATTTTGTAGATAGTTCATTGGCCATTTCACAAATTACTCAATACTATAAACAGGAGTTGAGTCAAACGATAGGTTCACCGTGATACAGATCAGAGTAACGTGTCTGAAATTAACAGTCACTACCAGTGGCAGATCTACCACTTGGGCTAACAGGCTTAAGCCCCCCTCCTTGGGATCCTAAACTTACACTAGATAAAACAGGCTCACAGCAAAAAATATATATATACTTTGCGAGTTTTGTTACTTTTCATTTTCGTTTAGTTTAAACGGTAAAACTAGTGAAAAGATGGAACACTTTTTCGAGACTTCGGCTCGTCCGGACAGAACACACGAATTATAACTACGACTTTTAAACTCTCAGAATCAGTTTTCCCGTACCCAAAAACATATAAAACGATACCCTACACTGTGTTTTCATAATTTTGACCCAATAATTTCAAAATGTTGACCCAAAAACGTGACCCCGACGCACTACGACTCACGCTAAAAAGTTCAAAAGCTTTACAACTCTCCGCAATAAAATTACAAAGATTTTGGTACCATCAGAAGTTTTCTACGACGTCTGTGAGTGCTTACATCGTGTATCATACAGGAAAACAGAAACAGAAAAAATTACCGCATGATTTCAATACTTCGGCATTCTAATGTGAGCCGAAGTAATTAATAATTGTTAAGTACCGGTATTATAAAAGTAGGTTTTGGTCCTAATTCGAATTCGAACAAATTAACCATTGCAATAACCACTACTCGAACAAAATAGATTTTCTTTTAAACATTTGTTGTAGATGTAGACAGTTACCAAGTAAACTTATTATCTGTTACCTATTTTCGTATAAAACTGTTTTATTAAAAATCTTATTGTTATTTCTATTTTAATTGTTATTTAATTCAACACAATGCTGTAAAATGTTCATCTAATCTTATTTGACATAAGAAACTTCACATGTTTCACTTCAATGTTATCTCTAAAACTGTTGAGTTTATGAAAAAAGAATAAAAATTTATATTCTACCCAAAAACATCATGAAAATATGGTGGTACCATTTAAAAAATTAAAGTTGGCCGCCATATTGGAAAAACAGTGGGCAAGATACAAATTTTTTATATTACTAAATTAAACAGAACTAAAAGTCCAGGGGAGTTATTATTTAACTCTTTTTTAATAGCTCTTATAGATTTCGAAAGAAACAGCCTTCACACTTATAATTTCAATCATCCTGTTCAGCCTAGGCTATAAAAGTAGAAGTCCTGGCTGATTGACTCATTCATAATCAACGTACAACCAAAACTATGACAGCTAGAGACTTTAAATTCCTAGTACTTTCATACAACTGTGTAGAAGTGCTCCAAGAAAGGACCCACAAAATATTGATTTTAAGGGTTGAAAATAGTAAAAATATGGGAGTTCCCTCCCAGCACTATAACAGATAAAATAGCTGATTTGAATCAAAAGCTTAGCAAAACAATTCTAGGTGTATGAACCAACACACGTTTGTTGAATGCATTTACATTCATTACCATAACAACCAACTTAGAAAATTTGTAATCAGTTAATTATTTTTTACAAACAACAGTTTTTTTTTAAGTTTGGTTAACAAAATAAACTAAAAAGGTTTTCTGTATTGTAATTCGAACATCTGTTGATACATATTACAAATAAAACAGCTGATTGGATCATAAACGTAATACAACTTTAGGCTAGGCCTATACTGAAACAGTTTGTTGAAAGCATTTAGATTTATTACCATAGAAACCAAAATGGAAAATTTAGAATCATGTAATTATTCTTCACAACCAACAGTTTTTATGAGTTAGATAATAGCAAAAACAAACAATGTAAAAGGCTTACTATATCATAATTCACACACCTAAAACTAATATAATAAATTTTTGAAAAAAAAAATAAACCAACTTCAAAAAAACAAAAACAACAAAATGCTAAAACTAAAAAGTAAAAAATAATTAGTATATTGAGCAAACGTAATTTATTCAATTTACAATAATTTGTATACCGTATACGTAATTTGTGTACCAAATTCCACATTCCTAGGCCAAATGGTTTTTGAGATATAAAACAAACAATATTTATGGTTTTAGGGGTTGTTTCAACCCTTTAACGCGAAATATTTCAAAATTCTTTCTAATTTAAAATCTAAGGCCTATGAGGAATAGGCTATGTGTACCAAATTTGACGTTCCTAGGCCATATGGTTTTTGAGATATAAAACAAACAATATTGATGGTTTCAGGGGTTGTTTCAACCCTTAAACGCGAAATATTTTGAAATCCTTTCTTAGTGTGCCTCTAGCACCTATGAGTAATAAAATTTGTGTACCAAATTCCACGTTCCTAGGCCGTATGATTTTTGAGACGTAAAACAAACAATATTTATGGTTTTAGGGGTTGTTTCAATCCTTATACGGTAAATATTTCAAAATACTTTCTAATTTCAAATCTAAGGCCTATGAGCAATAGGCTATGTGTACCAAATTCGATGTTCCTAGGCCATATGGTTTTTGAGATATAAAACAAACAATATTGATGGTTTCAGGGGTTGTTTCAACCCTTAAACGCGAAATATTTTAAAATCCTTTCTTAGTGTGCCTCTAGCACCTATGAGTAATAATTTTCGTGTACCAAATTCCACGTTCCTAGTCCGTATGGTTTTTGAGATATAAAATAAACAATACTTATGGTTTTAGGGGTTGTTTCAACCCTTAAACGCAAAATATTTTAAAATCCTTTCTCAGTGCACCTCTAGAGCCTATGAGCAATATGTGTACAAAATTTCACATTCCTAGGAGGTATGGTTTTCGAGATACTGTGATGAGTGGGTCAGTGGTATTTCAGATTTATTTATATAGATTCAAATTGAAAATTAAAATTTTCCGCCAAAATGACGTACTTTATTGACAAATACTAGCTAAGTTCTGGGCCGATTTTTAAAAAACTGGAGTGGGACCACCGGAGGATGATCCTCTTTCATTTAATTTTTTTTTTATCGTAATCGGTTCATTAGTTTCGGAGTAATCGCTGGACAAACATAACAAAAAAGCATATAAACAGGTCGAATGAGAACCTCCTCCTTTTTTTGAAGTTGGTTAAAAATGATGCCAACTTTATTCTTTTTTAGCCATATTTGACCAGTTTAAAATACTGATTTACTGTATCACATTTTAGAACTTGAAAGTACCCTCTCTTTTACTTAAAAATAAAATCTCTCTGTCCTAATCAATCGTCATTCCCGCGAAAATCTCATAGTAATCAAAAATCTGTTTGCATTTGCTTGGCCGCGGGGGTTGTTGAAAGAATCGAGAAAGGTCGGAGCAATCTAGTCTACTATATTTTTGATAGTACAGATAAATAAATAATTCGACCATGCAGCTGAACCGCTGACGTGAATTGAGCGAATTTCCCAAATTAAGTTTATAGGCCTATGTGTTAGGGTTTCAACAAACAATTCGGTAAATAGGTCTACTCACGACGGCGCTGAATAGCTGCCTGTGTTTCTGAAATATATTAGTAGAATTTGTTTACGTAAGTCTCCAGCTTCGATTTATGGTTACAGTCACATTGGAAAAACTCGCTTTGCGAGTTTCCACCTCGATCTCGTGGCCTTGGGTTATGAGCTTCGTTTTGCTAGCAGCGTAAAAACTTGGCCTCGGATGAGAAGATAAAATTCACCACGTGGCTTTGAGCCGGGTATTTTACGTTTTGATCGATTTTGGGGGAACCAAGCGAGCTATAAGGTCGCGTAAAAAAACAAAATGTGCAGAATAACGTCCTACATTTATATCTTTAGAAAAAACTCTTTAAAAAAATTCATTTTCGCAGGACAAAACTAAAAAAATTGTTACTTCCTGTCAAAATAGGTACTTCCGGTTGTTGGATTTTTTGGCTAACGAACTCGTCCGAGCGACGTAATTAACATGTGTACCAAATTTGGTCCAAATCGGACTTAAAATGCGGCCGCTAGAGTGCGAACACATATACATAAATATATATTATATACATACACATAGGCCTATATATATATATATGCATTTTAATGACCGCCCAAAACGTGTTCTGGGGACCATGATCAGTGCTCATTTGCTACTCCCGACCTTAGGTTTTACCATGAGGGTCACTGCAATAACTCATTATTTTTCCTATGGAAATTCGCTAATAATGGTTATTAATAAACAACAGCTGTTCGTTAATCATCTGTTGCCTGAATTGATTGTTGGCAACTAGTAGGCCTATAATAAACGTACTTCCTCTCGTAACCTCAATTTTAAATACAGGTAATTCGACCACCCAGCTGAACCGCTGACGTGAGTTGAGCGAATTTCCCAAATTAAGTTTATACGTTTTAGGGTATGAACCAACTATTTGGGAAATCGATCTACTCACGAAGGCGCTGATTAGCTGCCTATGTGTACGAAATATATTAGTAGAATTTGTTTACGCCTAAAAACCGCTATTAGCCGTGGACAACCAGTTGTACAACCGGTTGACGATGGTGTGGCGGGGCATTGAATCAAATGCGAGCTATTATTTAGCCGAGAAAGATCGGTTGTACAACTAAAAAAGTTGTACAGCTAGTTGACGGCCGGTGTCCGGACCCTGCAACAGTCCTGTCAACCGTTTGTGTCTCACCATGGTCGGGGGGCATTGCAGTATATGTAGCCTATTAGCCAGACACAACCAGTGCCGGCACTGTTGTACAACTTTGGCGACGCGCGCATGCTTTTTGGGCTAAACCAAATTGTCAACAAACATTTGTCATTTCAGTCAGTTATTATTAGCGAATTTCCATAGGAAAAATGAGCTATTGCAGTGGCCCTTATGGTAAGACCCAAGGTTTTGGACTGGTAGGTTAGCCAAAAAAATTGACCGGAAGTAGACCAAATTTTTGACAGGAAATAACTTTATGTATATATGTGTGCGTACTCTAACGAACGCATTTTATGTCCGATTTGGTCCAAATTTGGTACACAGGTTGGTTTTCTAAGACGCTTAGACGAGTTCGTTAGCCAAAAAAATTGACCGGAACTAGGCCAAATATTTTACCGGAAGTAACTTTATGTATAAGTGTGCGCACTCTAACGGACGCATTTTATGTCCGATTTGGTCCAAATTTGGTACGCAGGTTGGTTTTCTAAGTTGCTTGGACGAGTTCGTTAGCCAAAAAAATTGACCGGAAGTAACAATTTTATGAGATTTTTCGTACTAGAATTAATTTTTTTTTAAGTTTTCTTTAAAAAATAGACATACGAAATAATTCTGCACATTTTTTTACTTGACCTTATAGCCCATCTGGTTCCCCCCCCAAAAAAACGTAAAATATCGTAAAAGTACCAGAATTAAATCCAAGGCTTTTACCGCGGTGATCGATGGCAATATATTTGGTACATGCTGGCAGCACCTTCGTGAGTAGATCAATTTCCCAAATAGTTGTTTGAAACCCAAAAACATATATAAATTTAATTTTGTAAATTCGCTCAACTTACGTCAGCTGCGTGGTCGAATTACTTGTAAGTGTAGTTGTGTGTTCTCGCAGCTAGTAGTTTTATTATTTATGTTAGTTATTTATAGTGATTAAAAAATTTACTTTTATCAGCACAAAGGTCATCAAATATTGTATAATATAGTCCTTTGATAAGCCTAGATACTAACATAGGATGTTTCCGAAACATTCTCACTCTTCTCCTTCTCTTTTCAATAAAAGGACAAGAAGCAGGAGCTGTGTACTACTCAAAGCCATCTTTTCGATTGGGATGATTCCGAATTAAATATGCCTGTGGAGTTGTACTACTGTTTCAGGGAACTTAAAGTTTGCTAGTAAACTAGTGGTCACACTGTTGTACAACAGTTGTACAACTGGTTGTCCACGGCTAATAGCGGCCTTAAGCCTTCAGCTTCGTCTCACGTGCTCCTCCGTTCCACTCGGCCTCGGGTTATGGACTGCTTCGCTTCGTTCACAGCATACAAACTCGGCCTCGTTAAAATCCCCCATGTAGATTTGAACCGGGTACTTTTATGGTATTTTACGTTTTGATCGATTGTGGG